>JARYGA010017694.1:0-45279 GCA_030545235.1 Helianthus tuberosus | reverse complement strand
GCTAAACTAATTCCTGTCCCTCAAAATCCAGAGATGTCCTTTGGAGGGATTGCTCCTGCTGCTAGTACAGGCCAGCAACCAAAGATACAAACAGCTTATGTGTCAAATGCTTTCGACCCAAGATCCTATTTTGGAGGAGTAGACACACCTCAACCCCAGTTTGACATAAATGCCTATCTTCCGAAACCTCAATCTGCACCACCCCAACCCCAATTTGATCCAGCTGCCTATTTTTCTAAACCTCAAGTTGCCACACCTCAACCCCAATTTGATATAAATGCCTATCTTCCAAAACCTCAAATTGACACACCTCAACCCCAATTTGATCCAACTGCCTATTTTTCTAAACCCCCACCACAAGCCCAACCACAACAAGCCTTCTATGGTAACAAACCTGATCCTTCAAATCTTTCCAAAGTGAGTGTAGAAGCTGCACGGGATCACATTGAAATTCTTGTCACTATGGTTAATGCCTAAAGCGGATTAGTCGCAAGTCAAATTGGCAACATTAATTTGACAAACGAAGACTATCAGCAGATAGACAGGGATGAAATGGAGTTAATGGATATCAAGTGGGCGTTTGCTAGCGCTGTGAGAAGGGCAAAGGATTATATGAGCAGAACGGGGAGAACCAGCTTGGAAAGCAAAAGGGATACCAAGTACGGGTTTGACAAGGGTGCTGTCACATGCTTTAATTGCGGTGAAAAGGGTCACTTCAAACGTGAATGCACGCGACCGAGCAAACAAGGCAACCAACAAGGCAACCAAAATCCCTTCCAAAATCAAACAAGTACTTCAAATCAAGCTAACAACGAAAGAGGGATAGTAGCTGCTAATAACCAAACCAACCAGTCAGGGCCTTCAAACCCCAACCAAGCATTGATAGTTCAAGCTGATGAAGGATGTGATTGGTCCGTACAGTTAGGAGGAGGAAATGCATGCTATGCGAAGATCATCAGTCACATCAAGCATGTGCACAAAGAAGAATTTTCTGAATCAGATGATAGTTCGGGATATAGCGGGAGTTCAGATGAAGAAAGCTCGAATGCGGGAGATTATAATTCTAAAGATGGATCTTTTTCTTATCAGACTGCCTTTATGGCAAATGTCTCAGCCTCGACAAGTCAGGTAAAATCTGAAACTCCTAGCATATGTAGTGATTGTGCTGATATGAAACATGAATGTGATAGAGTGAAACTTGAATGTGATACGATTCATAGTCACAATCAGAGTTTAGTTGTTGAACTGTCAAAGTGCAAATAGGCAAACATGGCCTTAGCTCGCAATGAAAAGGAATTTAAAACAGTTATTGAAACCCAAAAGAAAAGTGTTTCCGAATTAACAAAAACTATTTTCAACAAACAAATTGGTATTAATAACTACATTAATATCATTGAGGAAACCAAGAAAGAGCTAGCCGTGGCCAAGTGTGAATATGAAGCGATCAAGCTCAAATTGGAGAGTTATTCTAACTCCCGATATGTGCTTGATCACATCATTGACGTTCAGAAACTAAAGGGAAACGTTAAAGGCGTTGGTTATAGGAAGTGTCCACCCCCTTTAAGACACGACTATACCAAGTCGCCCGATGAAGAGGATATGCCTCGGTATGAACCCAGTGTGCCTCTTGATTATGAGGAAGTTACTACTGGCCTAGGGTTCAAACCGGACAATTCATCGGAGGGCTCATCTGATCGGAAAGAAAAGTCATCATGTGCTTCAAATCAAAGTTCTCCAACCATTGAGGACTATGATTCTTCAGATGATGAATCAGATGTGAATGACCAGGATGAATCACTTGATGAGACGAAAGGAGTAGAAATTCCAATTGAGAATCATATTCTTTGTGATCCTCCTACTCCTGTCGTGCAACCTGTTGCCAAGAAAGTGATAGATCCTGTCAAGGATGTCAAAGATGACAATGAATGTGTGTCTGTTGTTAAGAGCAATAACTTGTTGTATACTTTAGTCGGTGATAGTAAAATTTATTCAGACATAGCTTTTCCAATCAAAAACGTCAATCAATCTTTGATTGACAAAGTGTTTGAAGATAATACAAGAAAATTTTTGGGAAAGACAATCCCTGGAAAACAGAAATCACCGACAAAGCAACAACCTGTTGCTTCTAAGGGTAAACAACAGCAACAACAAGCTCCAAAGCCAAAGGCTAAGGTTGAATCAAAAGGAGCTCGTTACAAGAAGAAAGCAAAAGATGTCAAGTTTGTAGCATCAAAGGGTACTGATAAAATTGAGACTTTTGAAAACAAATCAAACACCGATTTTATCCAACAAGTCAAGATTTTAAAACGTAACAGTCAAAACAATTACACTCAACATTCAAATGGGTGTGATGAAAGAGCAAGTACCTCAGGTTCTACTGGCTCGACATCTGTTAGTCGGTCAAATTCTCCTAAGTTTGTGGAAAGGAGAACTTGTTTCAAGTGTGGGAAGTTTGGGCACTCACAACATCATTAAATACAGCACAAACTAGCCCAAACCAAATTTTATTGAAAGAGCCCCCTCTGAACAAGGTCACTCACAACGTCGTCCTGTTTCTCCAAAACATGATAAACGCACTGTTAAAGAACAGGAAACAAAACAACGACATAAGAATGTGAAGGTGATCGAAAAGGCTTTAAAACCGGAAAATGTTAAAAGGAAACCAAGTTCACAACAACCGTTAAAACCAGAAATTGTAATTAATACACAATCTGGTAAATGGAAACAAGCTTGGAAACCAAAAACATGTGAAGGTTCAGGGGGAGGCGTGAAATTTCCAAATCATCAAGAGATTGAAATTACATTTCTTGATTCTCAGGGGAAACACAAGTCTATGAAGGCTTGGGTCCCCCTCTCCAACTAATCTCTGAGTGAGTGTGCAGGATGTTCCAGGAGGAACTATCGATAGTCATCGGATTGTTGAAAGTGGAATATTCATGCACAAGATCGGTGACAAAAAGAAATTGTTGCCTTTGATGGAGAGAAAAAGAAAAGAAGACAGAATTGTCTGTCGAAAGAAATTGAAAAGCTTCGACAAAATGAAAATCATTTCAAAGTTTGATTGTTAAAGGCTTTGATCGGGTCCCCAGGATAGATTCAATCAAAATGTACGCACCTGCAACACGTCTGAAGTTCAAACTCAACAAGATGAACGTGCAGTGTACATTTCTTCGCGGTGTGATTGAAGAAAATGTGTTTGTTGAACAAACAAACCGGGTGTGTGGATGCCTTGGCATGGATTGAACAACCGCACACTACTTCTCAAGAGAAAGATAAAGACCTTCGTTGGTGCAATGTGGAAGACCAGCCGGACCCAGAGGTCTATGATCTTGTTGCGGTCAAGAGACTTCTCAGTAGCTACAAAGAATCGACTTTGAAGTCCACACTGGGTGGATATCCAGTTTGGGAGAGCACTCAGATTCCTTGCAATGCACGAAGCAGTTGCAGGATACGGTTTTAAATTTCTAATCTCTCCTTTACTTGTTGATATTTAAGCTGCTTTATGAATTATTATCCTCTCGTACATCACTCTTTGGCCAGACACGTTGATCTCGAATATCACCTCACACGTGATTGTTTCAATAAGAAACTCGTCAATGTTGTCATGGTCCGCACCGCTTACCGACATGCCAACTGATTTTTCCAAAATTTAAGAAATCATTTCTGATTAAAAGTAATTTTGGTAAACAGCATTGTGGTAAAACATGAGTTAACCGACATCAGAAATCGTTTTTGTAAATACCTTTGTGTTTTTTTAAAATTTATCTGAGTTTGTTGATTTTAGGGGGAGTAAATCCAAAATTTGAAAAATTCAAAAACATCAAAAAATTTCAAAAGCGCAAAAACAATAGAAAAACAAAAATGAGTTTCCTGGCGAGAAAAAGAGAAAATGATAGTAAATCAGTGGTATGTCGAAACCTCTTCGAACTGAAATGCAAAACGAAAATTGATAAGCAGCTCTATATAAGATGTATCTGTAGGCTCACAATCATTTTAAAGTGTGCAGGGTGATATAAACTTTAATCGACTGAAGATCAGGTGGGAACCATTCATTTGTGACAACCGTCACTTTTCCGTACATTCCGTACACGAAATGAACAGTAATTTGTGCTTAAATGACTGTGCATGATATGGTTTACCAGACAAATAAATTTCTGAATTCCATGCAAGTGAATTCATGCACATTTTGTGCTACAAAAAAATATAGCTTTATGCATAAACGAGAGCGTTGCGTCAGAAATATTAGTAAACTCACCGGTAAGACACATCGTGTCAACAGAACTGCAGAAAACAGTCAGACATTAGAATTGGAGCCTAGGTGTAGGTCCGACAGCAAGAATGCATTAAAACCCAAGAGTACATACAAGGGTTTAATATATATGCAATGCGAAAGCAAAAATAAGCACTAAAAAGCACCCGAAACGCACTTTAAGTGCAGAATTTACACAATTCAGCAATAATTCAGCATTTAAACATATGAATATTTTGCAGAAATGTCGTTTTATTATCCAGAATATTTCCCTAAGTGTTGGGAATTGAAAGGACACAAAAAGGTACTTATAAGACACTAAAAAGTGCAATTTAGCGCTTTAACGAATCGGTATGTAACCGAACAATCGGACATTATCCGGAACACTAAATTATTATTAGAAGCATTGTCTTAATGTTTCTGAGCTAGTTATGGTCCCCGAATACCATAACACCCCTTATAACATAATAACACACTAAATCCCTAAACCTTATACTTGAAACTTAACTTATAATTGTAATTAGGGATTGGAACTTACACTTTACCCCCCCCCCCATACCAATTTACGGTCACAAGGACCCCACCCCATAAGATTTCCATAATCTTATACAATCATGCCAAGATCCTACATATCTTTCTTGGATTCCATATGATCTTACAAGATCTCTTAAAGATCATAATCTTGGATTTGGATAATTCTATAACTAAAGGTTACACTTAGACCCCTCCCCATATCTTCACAAAATCGGCCATGTGCCTAATTTAAAAAGATTTGGTAGATATCTTGGGATCTTGATTGGATTTAGTGTAAGATATGTTGTGTACTTTAGAGGACACAATGCACAATGGACAAAGATATGTTGGATGAACAAGATTATAAACCATAAGACTCTCATTCTCTATCATTCACACACACTTCAACTCACCACATCTTCCTCTCCCTCCCTTGAAGCTTACGGCCCAAACAACCCCACACTACCATAATTTTTCTAGCTAATTCCCAAGCAATCTATGGTGATCCTAAGGTGTCTCGGGCCTAATTAGGAAGGTTGCAAGCAACAGATCTTGAAGGACCTCTCCCGATTGCTTTTATCCACTCATTTTGCGACTAGAATCTTCCCTAGCCTCGAGCTAGTAGTAAGTGGTTTTAAACACACTCTCGATCTATTTTAATGTGGTTAAAAAGAACTTTGTCGGTTAAAATCTATGAACATACAAGAAGACATGCTAAAAGTTTACTAAAATGTTAAAAATGTTGGATAAAAGCTATGTTGTTGTGTAAATCTTGTAAGACTTGTCTTGTTATGATTATTTAGTGCCGATCTATGTTGTGGTAGCTCGGATCATCATCTAACCCGGATTAGTCATGTTCATGAAACATGACATAGAATATGTTAAGAATGAAAAGGGTTAAATGATGAAACTCTACTACACACTAAACATGAACTTGAGTAAAAGTAATTTTTCTTGTAAAATAAGACTCTAAACATGTAGATCTAAAGATCTACAAGTGGTTTTTCGGAAGAACCAAGCAAAAATATTAGTCTTGTTTAAAACCCGGATCTTACATGAACTAAATATATTTTTAGTAAATAAACAAGTGTGTAAACACTTGTGTAACAAGGAAGTTCAACAAAGAAATATTTTTGTGAATCTTGACTAGAAGTTGTGAAACTTCATATTCTTTAAAAATAAAGTTTTTAAGAAACTAAACTTATTTTTAAAAAACGACAAGACTTACTAAATGTGCTAGTAAGTTACTACACATTTTTCTAAATATTCAAGTTCATGAAATGGAGAAATTAGTGATCATTGTTGATGATTATTGTGATAATTGTTGTTGACGATTTAAAAGAAAATAAACACATGTTTTGAAAACATGGGAAACCTCCATTTTTAGGGGAAACTCTGTCAAAATTTTTATAAATTTTGACACTTAGAAAAATATAAGTTTTTAAGAAACTTATTCCCTAAAAAGGTATTTAAAAGTATTACCAAGGTTTCCCTAATTTTTGGTGATAAGAAATAAGGATTTCTTCAAAAAAAAAAATGGATATTAAGTATGTATATTTTGAGAAAAATATATATATTATTTGATCACCAACTTGTGTGCTAAGTGTATACAGTATGTGATATACGTGCTAGTGTATTAAGACTTAAAAATACACTAAATACTCATGAGGAGTATAAACATAAAAATACACATACAACATACAAGATACATAATTCGGGTGCAAAGTGCAAAACATGAGATACTTATATTAATTTTTGAGAAAATAATATAAGTAATACACTTAGTTAAAAATATAGAATATTTTTAACACAAGAGTATATACAAAAGAGAGTGACTGTACTTGTGCGACGCAAGTCTAGTGACTAACGTTAAGAAAACGCGTATAGGTTACGACGTTAATTAAGCAAATCCGGTGAAGTTTACGACGCACAGGAACGTAAAGTTGTGAGTTCATGCTCCCCCTTTTCTCTAACTGTTTTTGGTTTTATAACTCTCGGGGGTGAAATACATGTTACAAATATTATAATTTTTACAAAGGGTAAAAATACAAGAAGCACTCTTGGTGAGAACGAGAACCGAGTGCAATATGATTTGAGAATACGAGAAGCACTCGTGGTGAGTGCAATATGATGAGCTTTAAGAAAATCCTAGAAAATACTAGATCATGTGAGCTTAAACTAAATATTGAGATGCCATTAATACTTAATTAGGGACGAGGGTTAGATCTAACGGGTACGGCCGAGCCCCACTCATGGTCCTTATGTGACCACTTGAGTGCTTCGGTGTCCCAGTCGAGGGAAATCGACACAGTCGAGGGTAATCGACACAGTCGAGGGTAATCGACACAGTCAAGGGAAATTGACACAGTCGAGGTTAATCGACACAGTCGAGGTAAATCGACATAGTTAGAGGGAGAATATACTAATGCTCCCTATGTCCTCACATGCCTTAAAGGAGAATATACTAATGCTCCATATGTCCTCACATGCCTTAAAGGAGAATATACTAATGCTCCCTATGTCCTCACATGCCTTAATGTCCTTGTATAAACAATCATTTAAAACGTGGGGTACACAAGAAAACTTGAATGATACTTGAGTACGTGGGGTACTCAAGAAAACGGGAATTATACTTGAGTACGTGGGGTACTCAAGAAAGACTTGAATTATACATGACAAATACTATGTTTTCATACAAAGTATAAAAACGCGAAATACAAAAACGCATGAACTCGCTCAACTTTATGTTGATGTTTTTCCAAAATTACATGTATTTCAGGTGACAGGATGGATCTTGGGCGCAAGTGTCGTAACTAGAAGTAGACTACAAGTTTAGATGTCATCCACTTTTGTTGAATTGTAACCTTAACCTTGTCAAAGGTCGTGTTTTGAAAACTTAAATAACAAGTGTTTGTAATACTTAAATTTTCATAAATGGATGAACATCGTTTTGATCATGTAGTTGTTTATTACGATTGAATGCAATGATAATAAGCTAGTCACACATCATACGCTTCCGCAAAAGACAGGGTGTGACATCATTGGCATATGGTCTTAGTACCGAATTTTCGTTTGATAGATTGCCGGGATCTGAGATATTCGGTCTTTATGCTGCTTATCATCTGGGTATCATGGTTGTATCTTTTACGGAAATATAACGGAGACGAAGTCTAGATCTTCCATGATACTATACATACGTGTACATACTGCATACGACCTCAATAAGTGATCAACAATCACATGTTCAAAATAAGTGATAATATATCAAATTTATCCGGGAGTCAAGTTCGTCTCTCTGCTGTACGAAAGTACTGACCTGTTCACGGACTTGCTCCTGTGACCTCATGCATCTGAAAATCAATTTCCTCATCAATAAGTGATTCTATCACATAGGGCTTGTTTTCAAATCAAAATAAGTGAGTTTCTCACATTCTTTTATACGGTCAAACGGATGATAAACAGTATACTCACCGGTAAGATGAACTCTCGTGCATACCTTGATACGGGAATGTGTCGTGTATGGATGAACACCGGTCGGTAAGTATAAATCATACCTTAACGTATCCCCTCGCCATGATTACATCTGATAAGTTGAGCTTATGTGGACAACAATACCGATAATTGTTATAGGATGCTTATCTAAATGCTAACTAATTGAACAAAAAGAGTGTTTTGGCGTGACCGTACACTGATATGATTCTCTTACCCTCGAAACTCGCAAAAAGAATGTCTGTAAATATGTATTTACTGCTTTCAGTTTCTGTATCTTTGTATATATTTATTTATTGCTTTCCGTCTTTACTTTTGAAAAATGGAAAATTCCAAAAAGATTTTAGGTGTGTTTTAATCTAAACTTTATAAAAGTCAAAAAGATTTTGCTTCTCGTTTATTTTTGATTGACCGATGTTGGAACTCGAGTCTATCCTACCCAAAATCCTGATTGTAAGCCGGAAAACAAGTGCACCTTCATAAACAGTCGAAGTTAAGGGATTAAAATTGATCATTTCTAAACTTTCAAACTGTTGTTGGTCGGTGTTTGATTGAGATTTGATCTAATTTGTGTCATTTGTTTAATGTTAACTGTATTCCAAGCTTTTGTTCTCATTACGTGTTTAGCTTTCTTGCATGTGCAGATGATAAAGGCGAAGAGAACATGTTCGATGATAAGCTTCGGAATGAAGACACGACGTGAAGGCACTCAAATGATAAAGATGATATAGTTGCCGCTGATCAATCCTCAACACCACAAGGATCTCAAGTTTATCGAAAATCAAAAGATTCACAGCATAATCAAAGGGGGAGTTTATTGATACACTTCCTAAATAAAAGCGGGAGTTTGTTAATACACTTTCTACTTCAACACGTGAAGACTTTGAAGATCCTTTCCGAGAAAATGAACCATCAAGAGATGGAGAACGAGATTACGAACCTCGCGAGCAGCATCCAAGGGGGAGTTTGTTGATACATATTTTGTGGATACGGCTCGGCTCGGTTCGACTCGGCTACGAAGTGAAGGCCGTAGTCAAGACAACCTCCTGTCTTGACTCGGTATGCGATTTTACTTTGTAACAAATTGATGTAAATGCTACTGCGTGTGTGCGGTATGCATTTTAGTTAATAGTTTAGGTGTTTGTTTGTGTAACCCAAATTGAAGAAGCCCATGAAGAAGTCCTACATGCCAAAGTCCAAGCCCAAGTCTGAGGCCCATTCTTATGGACGAAATCCCTTGTTGGTGAAATCACCCAAGTGATTAAAACAATTTGGGATGAAAACCAAATAGGACGAAATCACCTGATTTCGTCCATATTCTTGATTTCGTCCTATGTGTTTTCATGGGCTCCTGATTTCGTCTACAGGTTACTATATAAACACAGACATCAGACAGAAACACTAGAGCACAGAAAGAAGTCTGAATAGATTTTGGAGCAAACACACACAACAGAGAGTTTATAGGTTTAACTTGTAAACACCGTATTGTAACCGTTTCATAGCATTAATACATTGAGTGTTAATCATTGAATCTTTGTGTCTTGCGTGTTCGTAACTTGGTTTAACTTACCCGTTTGGATTCCACACTCTCGGGTTTGTCGGAAAACAGGGAATAGAGGTTACTCGATCCTCCGGGTGGACCAACACATCTCGCCTAAGGGCTTGTTAGGACAGATGAACTCTAATGGTAAGTATAACAAGATATGGTCAAATCACACATCCTCACAATGAGGAGGGAATGTAATATATACTGAATAAATACAAAGATCACTCCTTTAATTAAGGAGATGATTAAAATAAAAGATTTTACAATAAATACAATATAAATATGAATACTCCTCTAATACCCATTCAATCGAGACGGTGGCGGTCCAAGACAGAGCATGGAACGAAAGGTTTCGAACGGAACGCGCGGAAAACTTTTTGTGAAGATATCCGCCACCTGAAGATTGGTAGGAACAAACTTTGTGAGGAGTTTTCCTGAATTGACAAGTTCCCTGATAAAATGATAATCCAAATCAATGTGTTTGGCATGCTTATGAGAAACATGATTTTGAGTCATGAATAAAGCACTCTTGTTGTCACAAAGGAGTGTAGGCCGGTCTGGTGGTAACGCATTGTTAGGAAACTTTATTGTATTTGTTGTTGAAAATAGTTTAAGTTACTTAGAAATAATTCCGTTTAATGCGAACCGACCGACGAACCGTCCCAGAAGCACAAAATATGAAGACCGAGAAAGAAAAAAATCAAGCTTCAAATTCTTTGATTAAAGATCACGACAAAATTACAAGACTTCAAAATGTTAGCGGGACATTATGAAGTTTACAAGAAGGAAAGTCAGATAATTGTGTTAATAAGATAATATATCCTATTAACACATTAAATATCTTTTCTTATGAAAAAAACATTCATAAGAAAAAGAAAAGCATTACAATATGAAATAGTTTTAACCAGAAAGGAATCTTTCCTTTCAAAAGAAAAAGTAATCTTTCCATAAGAAAAGATATATTATCTCACATGTGAAGGTTTTACCAGAAAAGAAAAAGGGCAAGTTGGTAATAAAAAGAAGATACGCCACATGCAAATGGATGGGCACACATACCAACTTCCCATCAACCAATCACATTTGAGATAGGCATATGAAAATCTCTTTAAATACATAATTCCTTCGTATGAATTATGTGTGTCTTATATAGTAATATTTTCAAATAGAGTCTTTCATGTGAGTTTACCCCTGGTTTGGCCTAGGGGGTGACATTCAAGATGCGAGTTTATTCTCGGATGGACCCCTTTTTCTTTGTTTGATTCCGGCAAACAAAGATTAATTCTTATGTTCATAGAACGATACATTTATTTTATAAGAGTTAGTCATTGAAGAAATCTCACTCTCACTGTCTCTATTTTTATTCTTTGAATGTTTATATACTTCACAAATACCCGTCTCTACGATCGAAGAAAGTTACATCATTCGAACAGGGTCGCAAAAAGGAACCAACAGGCATGCAATTCTTTCAAAAGATGAGTGACCCAAACAATTTCTGCAACGGTGTTGGCCGTAGCTCGATATTCGGATTCTTAACTTGAACGTGAAATAGTCGGTTGCTTCTTCGCACTCCAAGATATAAGATTTCCATAAAGGAAAATGAAATATCCATATGTAGACCGACGTGTATCTAGACACCGAGCCGAATCCGCATCAGAGTAACCTACAATAGAGTTTTTATGAGGCAGGTCATATGTAATACCAAACGAGATAGTGCCTTTAACATATCGGAGAATTCTCTTAACGGCTTGAAACTGATCACTAGTTGGAGCATGAAGAAACTGAGAGACCTGATTTATAACAAAAGATAGGTATGGGCTAGTGATGGTCAAGTACTGAAGTGCTCCAAGCAAGGAACAGTAACGAGTGGGATCCGAATAAGGTGTCCCATCGGCAGTAAATGAATGATGAGGAGCTAGCGGTGTGGACGCCGGTTTAGCATCATACAATTCGGCCTTGGTAAGAATATCTTTTGCTTATTTAGACTGCATAAGAAAAAGGCCTGTTTCAGTATAAGCAACTTCAAGACCCAAAAAATAATTTAAGTCACCCAGATTCTTGATGGGAAACTCATGATTGAGACAATCGATAAAGGTAACAATTGCAGATTCATTATTCCCTTTAAGGATAAGATCATCAACATATACCAGCAAATACATGACTGAAGAGTCACATTTGAAAACAATTAAGGACGTGTCAGCACGACTGCACGTAAACCCATAAGAGATAAGAAAGCTACTCAGACGTTGAAACCAGGCACGTGGTGCCTGTTTCAGTCCATAGACGGCCTTGGATAATTTGCAGACATGATTAGGAAACTGTGAATCAACAAACCCTGGAGGTTGTTCCATGAATACCGTCTCCGTTAGATTGCCATTTAATAAGGCGTTTTTGACGTCTAGTTGATGCAATATCCAGTTGTTTAAAACCGCAAGAGATAAAACAATGCGAACAGTGGTAGCCTTAACAACTGGGCTGAAAGTATGTGAAAAATCAAGACCCAGAATTTGAGTGTTACCTTGAGCCACCAACCACGCTTTATAACACCAATATTGCCATCAGAATGATATTTAATACGATATACCCATTTTGAGCCAACAACATTAGACGAACATGGGAGCGGAACTAACGTCCATGTCTGGTTATGGCGAAGAGCATCTAGTTCTTCATGCATGGGAGCCATCCATTCTTGATCCTTAGCTGCCGTTTTGAATCCTCGAGGCTCAGTCATCGACACCAAGGCAACTTGAAGAGCACGGGTAGTGAGAGATGGAAAGTTGGTTTGGTGTTTTGGTTTGAATATACCTGCTTTAGCCCTTATGGTCATGTGATGCACAGATGTTGACGGTGGAATATGAGAGGAAATGGTAGTTGAATTAATAGTGTTAGAAGGGTGTTGTTGAGACGTTTGGGAAAATGTAACACCCGACTTAATAAAACAAGATTTTAATAATAAAATACACATTTTAATACTAAAATGTGACTTTACAAAAACTTTTCATACCAACATTCCTACATGTTTACAATATTTCAAAAATATACAATTTTAATGTAATTGAATTCGTTGTTTAAAAGATACGACGAAAAGCCGCGCGGAAGCTTGTATTTTATCGTGTTCAGTTCCTCATCGAGCTTGATCTTCATCCGGGCACTCTTGGCATTCACCTATGATCAAAACCAACTTAAAAGTTAGTTTTGATAGTTAAATAATGAGTTTAAACAACTTCTATGGGTAAAATAAGCAAAAAAATAAAAATTTTCCGGAACTAGGGGCTTCGCGTCACGCCTAGCCCCCTTTTTCACAGATTGTTGCTTAACAGTTGCTGCATATTCCCAGCATGACTCGATTTCACGGAAACGAGCATAACTCTCTCGTTTTTACTCCGTTTTACCTGATTCTTTTTTCTACGCGTCCGTAATTTAATTCTCCATCATGTGGAGTTAAAATCCAACATCATACATAATAAAATTTCAGACTTTAACTCTTCGGCTTATTACCCTTTTTATCAACTTTTGACCCGTTCGTGATTTCATCTAACAAACTTGTTTGTGGCCCTTGTTTCTTTTGTAAACATATTATTATGATTATTTCCTATTGCACAAGGCTCAATTCACGGGTTATTACACATTCTTAACCTGTTTCGCTAATACTTCTATTTTGACCCGTTAAGGGCATTTATGCACTTTTAAACTTAATTTACGTCCGTTCCTTGTATGCATCGTAATTCCACCCATCCATATTAATTGGTTTTCCACCACAACTATGATTGTGGTGGGTTTAATGTGATAGACTATTTATTCCTAGTTCTATCCCTCAAATATGTCATTTTACGGAAAATACTCATTTTAACTCGTTGGACACTAAGGTCCCATATCATCCCTTTTTATACTTATCATAAGGTTTTAATCTATCAAAACACTTATTTCTTACAACCTTTAAAGGTTGTTTATCCGATTTTCCCATCAAGGGCATTTTAGTCAACTTTAGCCCCCCATTTACGATGAAGGGCATTTGCTAATAATTTGACCCAAAATGTATGTTTAACCACAATCGTATTTATACGTACCTGGCTCGAGTCAACCTAGTGACCCGTTTTGACACCTTGCTTTTATTACCGATATTCTATGACCACCACATTAGTTGATTTCATCAATTGGCGTTATCCCCACCATTTAACCCGTTCGGCCTATAAAACCCAAGATTTTCATATGTAACGAAACATGGTTTTTAAATTACCAATCACACATCCGACCCATTTCGGATTTTCTCACTAGATCCCTTTTTCACCTAAAGTCACTTCTTATATTTTTTTAACCCATTCGGCTTACGCTATGGGTGTCCTTTGAACTTTAATTTACTTTAGTCGATACTTGACTAAATTTCCATTTTTGCCTCTTTCGCCATTAATCATGGTTTAAAACGTTTTTATTCGTTCCGACCCAATTCGTTTCGTGTCGGAACCCATAATTCGAACCTAATCCTTTGTCGTATTCATCGCCTATAAAATAAACACGTATACTACAAATGGGTGTATGTCTTACTTACCTTGCATCCGAAACTCGTTTTTTTTTCCTTTACACTTGATTCGTTTGACCCGCTTCCTTCCCAAGCCTTCACCTAGCTTGTCAAGCATCAAACTATAATCATAATTAGTAAGATGGTTAGACTAGTCATTATCACACACGACTATTCCATCTTACGAATTCTATGTAGAGTCTACTATTCGACTTCGTCATTTATTTGTTCAACTTATCAAAAGCTAACTACTTTTAATCACATGATTTTACATAGTTAGTCTAAATCAACATGATGTTTAGAACCCCTATTGCTTCATATTACGCATAATTTGTTATATCATTCAATTGCGCATTTCACTTTAAATTTCAACACTTTGGTTCTTATTTAGGCATTTTAACAAACACCTAATGTGCATACTTTTACATATTTATAATCAAGTTCATAACTTGTTATTTTTACCAAGATTTTAACATCTTTTACAAGGCAATCATCTAATTTATAGTTCAATATCAAAATTAACCTCATAGGATTCAAATAACACTAATTTACTCATCATGGTTCTAGTGTTCACCTTGTTTCTACAAAACCCACTACACACACATGGTGGATGATCATGAATTTCATAGTTTAAACATTAATTCAACAAACTAATGACTAGGGTTTACTCCTAGACATGATTTCAATACTATTTCGCCCAAATAACGATCATGCAAGCTCAAATCTCAAATCTCATGTGTTCATCCAAATTTGAGATGGAACCAAAGTGGGAATTTTGACATACCTTATGATCCCTTCACTGAGGTGATCACTAGTTTGTGCTCGGATTTCGATTTGGGTTCGATTTCCCCTTCCAATTTGTTGATTTTGTGCTTGTTAGGGTTTGAGTAAGGGAACCCCCTTGGCTCCTGTGATTGTCACGACCAGAACACACACTTAGAGTGTGTGTTTTGGTGTTGATGTTTTATTAAATAAAAACTAGTTTCCAGCTTATCACCTTTAGTCCCTCTCCTTTACCCTTGTTGCATATAACATGTTTTAACCAAGGTTTCTCATAACTACAAGACTTGTAATTAACTAGGTTATTTATTTCCTAGTTACTTTATCTTGTTCACAACCCGTTTTATTTTAAGTCCCGTTAAATCTCGGGCCCTTTTTATATACTTTGTTTTCTCAAAGTATTTCTCATCCTTTTAATAAATATTAGATTTATTTATTTAAATCCTAAAATTTACGGGGTAAGTTTTACCACTATATGTATTTTACCCGTCCTGTAGTATTAACGTGGTTTGATTACCAAACCCATTTTCGGGGTGTTACAAGTCTACCCCCTTAAAGAGGTTTCGTCCTCGAAACCTTGTTTACATAGTTCCTTTAATTTGAATTAAACGAACTTAGTTTCGTTTTTCAAGGCATTCATTCATTCCTTTCGATCTAACATTTCCATTTATATTGACGTGTAAGTCTTTCGTGTGTAAGGCCACGCAGGCCGTTACTTTTCAGCCTGTATCCATTATCTTTATTGTTTATTCATTTTGGCGGTTAGACTTGTTAGTCACCGGTTACTTCATACCCCGTTACCCGGGTATGCTATTTGCCATCTCTGGCCTTATGTATGTTTAAGATTTTCTAAGTCACCCCGTACCACTTAGGTTTTGTTAAAACGTTACTTTTGACTAAAAACTAAATTCTTAGTTTACGTTTCCTCTTTGTCATACATCTTTCTCCCGTTTCTAGGAATGTTACTTCCGAGAATTCTAGTCCTTTCCGTTATTATTTAATGCGGGGAATTATAACAATTTCCCAAGCTTAACCCCTATGACCCGTAGGTTCTTTCCCTTAGCCTCGTAGGCTATTTATTTAGATTTTCACCTTTTTATCCTTTCTACGGTGAGACCTTTACAATTCGTTTCTTTCTATTTGTGACCCGAAGGTCTTTTTGGTCCCGTAGACTTTAACACTATTTATGATCCCGTAGGTTAGGATGATCCCGTAGATCGTCTTTTATCCATGTCTATATTCAAATGTATATATACATATGTAGCCTCAAAGCATCTTTTATTAGGTTTGGAATTGTTTATTTTCGTTTTTGAACTTTAGTCGGCCTTGACCGTAGTCTAAAGCTTCGTTCGTTTATTCTTGGACTAATCTTCCGACTTTATGACTCTTTACGTCATTTACACGTCGGTTTGTTCTACGCTCACTGTTTCCCCGGTTCATGATTATACTTCTCTACGACCCATTACCCGGGTTCTTTATCTTAGCTTTTTTTTTTTTTTTTACATTTTTGTTTCCCTAGTTTGCGTTTTTCCTATATATATTCCTTTATGACCCACAACGTAGGTTCATTAATGTTTCGCGCTTCCATTATTCAGTTTGCGCTTACTTGCACTACCAAGTTTTTATACCTTATTTATCTCGTTTGACTTATTCGTGTGAAATTTCATCACTTGTGAACATCAAACTCCATTCTTTATTCGACCCGTTCAACTTTAAAATAGTTGAGCGTAGTTATTAACATTTCTGTTTGCAAATTCTCATTGTCTTTTAACCATGACTCATATTCCGAGTCTTTTGACTTTCTATCTCGCGTTCCCGTCTCTTGGTTTACGCATTCTTTCAAACCCTACCCATTCATCGGGTATCTTTACCGTAATCATTTTCAAGTAACCATTCTTATATGGTTTTAGACGTTATTTTAATTTATTTGGTCGTCTTAGCGAGATCCATCGCTTTTATTCAATCAAGTCCTTTATTCTTTATTCAATTCGCATTAGCATTCCTATTGGTCGGTCTGTATTTTCTTTTTACTTGGTCCTTGTCCCTTCTCTCGGGCTCGTTATTCTTACGTAATACGCTTCCGTCATCCGACTTACGTTGACGCTTACTATCAAACATCTTACTTATTTGATTCATTTGGGTTCCATTTAAGTTAGTCCCATTCACCCCACCCTTACTACATCGGACATAAATGTGTCCATCATAAGAAGTTCATGGTACCACGTGTTCACTACTTACTTGGCCAGAGTAAGCGATCAACACCTGGTATACATGACCTTTTTATAATTTTCACATTACACCCCATATAAGTAATGCCTCTATTTGTTTTTCTTGGAAACAATATCCCGAATAGGTTTTCTATTCAGGTTTTTCCAAGTTTTCAATCTACATATGCAACTTTCAATTTCTACATATTTGTTGCATATTACTATTTATGCAATAATTTAAAACGTGCACCTGATAATGCTTGCTCTAACAGGCTCCCCTTGCCATTAACTTATTCGCAATCGTTGCACGATTTAGGTCCTTGGTGATCGTGCTCTATTTGTCATACTTCGGACCATTCTTCTATCATATCCGTAATTTGTTAAGCTCTCGCTATCCTCATATGCGAGTGTCCTTCAACTAAAACATTTACAACAGTTAATAATTTCAACATTAAAGGATGCCCGTATTATAATACAAGGCTTTTCTACTATACGCATCAACGCGTGTAATTTCGTTGACTATATCTATTCTATATCGATTTTATTGGTGTAACGTGTATTACACGATAACCATATGTGTTGTTCTCAACACTTTAATCATATTAAACCATTGATATACATGTACTTAACGGATTTGCGATCAAGCCTCGAACCGAACACCAATCTTTATCAAGAGCGTAAGGTTTAAGTCCAAGCATAACTTTCCCGCCATACTTGAATCTCTTAAACCAAGGCTCTGATACCAACTTGTAACACCCGACTTAATAAAACAAGATTTTAATAATAAAATACACATTTTAATACTAAAATGTGACTTTACAAAAACTTTTCATACCAACATTCCTACATGTTTACAATATTTCAAAAATATACAATTTTAATGTAATTGAATTCGTCGTTTAAAAGATACGACGAAACGCCGCGCGAAAGCTTGTATTTTATCGTGTTCGGTTCCTCATCGAGCTTGATCTTCATCCGGGCACTCTTGGCATTCACCTATGATCAAAACCAACTTAAAAGTTAGTTTTGATAGTTAAATAATGAGTTTAAACAACTTCTATGGGTAAAACAAGCAAAAAAGTAAAATTTTTTTGGAACTAGGGGCTTCGCTTGACGCCTAGCCCCCTTTTTCACAGATTGTTGCTTAACAGTTGCTGCATATTCCCAGCATGACCTGATTTCACGGAAACAAGCATAACTCTCTCGTTTTTACTCCGTTTTACCCGATTCTTTTTCCTACGCGTCCGTAATTTAATTCTCCATCATGTGGAGTTAAAATCCAACATCCTACATAATAAAATTTCAGACTTTAACTCTTCGGCTTATTACCCCTTTTATCAACTTTTGACCCGTTCGTGATTTCATCTAACAAACTTGTTTGTGGCCCTTGTTTCTTTTGTAAACATATTATTATGATTATTTCCTATTGCACAAGGCTCAATTCACGGGTTATTACACATTCTTAACCCGTTTCGCTAATACTTCTATTTTGACCCGTTAAGGGCATTTATGCACTTTTAAACTTAATTTACGTCCGTTCCTTGTATGCATCGTAATTCCACCCATCCATATTAATTGGTTTTCCACCACAACTATGATTGTGGTGGGTTTAATGTGATAGACTATTTATTCCTAGTTCTATCCCTCAAATATGTCATTTTACGGAAAATACTCGTTTCAACTCGTTGGACACTAAGGTCCCATATCATCCCTTTTTATACTTATCCTAAGGTTTTAATCTATCAAAACACTTATTTCTAAGAACCTTTAAAGGTTGTTTATCCGATTTTCCCATCAACGGCATTTTAGTCAACTTTAGCCCCCCATTTACGACGAAGGGCATTTGCTAATAATTTGACCCAAAAATGTATGTTTAACCACAATCGTATTTATACGTACCTGGCTCGAGTCAACCTAGTGACCCGTTTCGACACCTTGATTTTATTACCGATATTCTATGGCGGCGCAATTATCCAAATTACTATTCGCTCCTGTAACACATGACTTGACCACCACATTAGCTGATTTCGTCAAATGGCGTTATCCCCACCATTTAACCCGTTCGGCCTATAAAACCCAACATTTTCATATATAACGAAACATGGTTTTTAAATTACCAATCACACATCCGACCCATTTCGGATTTTCTCACTAGATCCCTTTTTCTCCTAAAGTCACTTCTTATATTTTTTTAACCCATTCGGCTTACGCTATGGGTGTCCTTTGAACTTTCATTTACTTTAGTCGATACTTGACTAAATTTCCATTTTTGCCTCTTTCGCCATTAATCATGGTTTAAAACGTTTTTATTCGTTCCGACACAATTCGATTCGTGTCGGAACCCATAATTCGAACCTAATCCTTTGTCGTATTCATCGCCTATAAAATAAACACGTCATTTATTTGTTCAACTTATCAAAAGCTAACTACTTTTAATCACATGATTTTACATAGTTAGTCTAAATCAACATGATGTTTAGAACCCCTATTGCTTCATATTACGCATAATTTGTTATATCATTCAATTGCGCATTTCACTTTAAATTTCAACACTTTGGTTCTTATTTAGGCATTTTAACAAACACCTAATGTGCATACTTTTACATATTTATAATCAAGTTCATAACTTGTTATTTTTACCAAGATTTTAACATCTTTTACAAGGCAATCATCTAATTTATAGTTCAATATCAAAATTAACCTCATAGGATTCAAATAACTCTAATTTACTCATCATGGTTCTAGTGTTCACCTTGTTTCTACAAAACCCACTACACACACATGGTGGATGATCATGAATTTCATAGTTTAAACATTAATTCAACAAACTAATGACTAGGTTTACTCCTAGACATGATTTCATTACTATTTCACCCAAATAACGATCATGCAAGCTCAAATCTCAAATCTCATGTGTTCATCCAAATTTGAGATGGAACCAAAGTGGGAATTTTGACATACCTTATGATCCCTTCACTGAGGTGATCACTAGTTTGTGCTCGGATTTCGATTTGGGTTCGATTTCCCCTTCCAATTTGTTGATTTTGTGCTTGTTAGGGTTTGAGTAAGGGAACCCCCTTGGCTCCTGTGATTGTCACGACCAGAACACACACTTAGAGTGTGTGTTTTGGTGTTGATGTTTTATTAAATAAAAACTAGTTTCCAGCTTATCACCTTTAGTCCCTCTCCTTTACCCTTGTTGCATATAACATGTTTTAACCAAGGTTTCTCATAACTACAAGACTTGTAATTAACTAGGTTATTTATTTCCTAGTTACTTTATCTTGTTCACAACCCGTTTTATTTTAAGTCCCGTTAAATCCCGGGCCCTTTTTATATACTTTGTTTTCTCAAAGTATTTCTCATCCTTTTAATAAATATTAGATTTATTTATTTAAATCCTAAAATTTATGGGGTAAGCTTTACCACTAACTGTATTTTACCCGTCCTGTAGTATTAACGTGGTTTGATTACCAAACCCATTTTCGGGGTGTTACAGAAAAAGAGTGGGACTCAACATTAGAAGCTGGTGAAGTTGGAATAGATTTGGGCTGAGGCAGGTTATTGGGCACGGTTGGGATTGGGTTCGTGGGTGGTGAGTATGGGATGGTATTGGGCTTAGGCGAGGTATTGGGCTCAGGCTTGTTATCGGGCTCATGAATGGGGACATTTGGGGCAGCAGTGGGCTCGGGTATGTGGGCCTGGGGAGTGAGATTGGTTGGATAACAAAGATTGCAACGGTGTGGGCTAGTCATAAATGTTGGCCCAGTTTTGTGAGGAGGTTGAACAGTAGCCCCTTTGGGTACTGGAATTTCCTCAACAAAAGTGCTTAATTCCAAGGCTGTTAGATTAGTGTCACTAGTGGTACCAAGAAACGGAAAAATCGTTTCATTAAAGGGTGCATGGCAAGTGAAAAAAATATGTGAAGTAATAGGATCAAGACATCGATACCCTTTGTGTTGTGAACTATATCCAAGAAAAACACACGAAATACTTCGTGCATCAAGCTTGTGTTTGGAGTAGTATCGTAAATAGGGAAATACTTGGCAGCCATACGTGCGAAAATTCCCATACTGAGGCTCTTGATGAAAAAGCAGTTCAAAGGGAGACTTATTGTTTAAAACTGGAGTTGCTAAACGGTTAATTATAAAGGTAGCTGAAGTAAATGCATCCACCCAATAATGTGCCGGCACATGCGCATTAAATAACATTGCTATGCCGGTTTCAACAATATGCCTATGTTTGCGTTCCGCCCGACCGTTTTGTTGCGGAGTATGCGGACATGAGAAACGATGAAAAGTGCATTATCTTCAAAGATTTTTCGAACCGTATGATTCACAAATTCCGTGTCGCCATCACTTTGAAAAACTTTTATCTTTCGTGAACATTGTGTTTGAACAAGATTAATAAATACAAGTAGCACCGAATAAAAATCTGTTTTAGTTTTAAGTGGGTAAATCCACGTGAACCTGGAATAATTGTCAATAAAGCTAAAGCGCCCGACTAAATAACTAAAAACGTCATCCTATACAATAAATATGATAAATAACATCGGCGTAATTGATAACATCATTCTCCATTTTGACCAAACAATATTTCTCCGAGAATGATGCTATCAATTCTTCAAATGTTCTTCAAAAATAAATCTGACGTCGTCTTCGAATCTTCACAAATCGGCTAAATACCCAAAATCTTCATTGCCAGTTTCTCTCGCAAATGTAGACCCTCCTATATCTTGTCGATCAAAGCTCCTTATCTTACTTTGAAGATACAATTGTAATAGGCATATGATAGGATTCGAACTTCAATGATAAAAATTAAATAATTTGCTTCATTGTGAGAATCTTCTATTCTATCAAATTGCGTTTAGCTCCCGATCCACTGCTAAAGTTGCCAAATAACATAAATATTGACGGCCCAAAAATATATTGAAGGGGTAAGGTCCCAAAAACCTCATATAAAGTACTTGGGACCATACCACAACCTTGTCTTTTCGGTCCCTTTTTACATTGCGCGGCTGCGCACTGGTTATAAAGAGGTTTAAGGCAAATAACAGACAACACTCGCGCGCCAAAAAGGAAACCATAAATCCTTGCGCTTTCATAAAGGATAAAAATCCTAAGACAAGCATTACCGCTTAATAATATCCAGACTTGGATATTATCTACTTAACTGATACTACATGGTAAAGAGTCACACCAGATTACAGCAGTAATCTTCTAGAAGACTTAATCATGCACCACCCAGACGGTTACAACCGTCTGGGCGACGTGTCATCTCCCCAGCTTCCCTTAGAGTCACGGTGATGGCATGGGAATGGAAAGAGATCATCACCTGTCCACTTTCCACGTGGCAATACCCCAGCCTTTGATCTAAACAACGATCCGTCTGCTCTCACGTCGGATCAAAGGAATTAACGATGGAGAAAAATAACCGCTACGGCGTTAGCATCTTCCGTCAACTTTTCAATAACAGATTTTCCCTCCCAAAACTCCCGGCTATAAATATGAGAACAATTCAGGTATGAAAAAAAAGTTACACACACTTCTTCAATACACCTTCTTCTTCATAACATACACTTATTCTCTCACCGGAGTCGGGTCAAGGAGAGAACCCCTTTCTTCCCTTGGCGAGGCTAACGGTGCTTCTTTTTTGCAGAGTTTTATTAGAGAAGAAGGCCAATCATAATCGAATCAAACGAGAGAGAACGAACCTCTTTATGTAGATCCAAACCCCCTAGATATTCCGATCCCGGTCGTTTATCTAGTGTTTCTTCATATATCATAAAGTTACCAGCCCAACAACAGTGTATAATAAAACCCGGCCAAAACTGATCAACACTCTATGCCCACTAATACACTTTTAAAATCTGGCCCATAAAAATAATCTTGTACTCCCGGCCCAAAATCCATAAAGTCGCCAAATTTATTTTTCATGTAATGCAAACAGTGAGGCCCAATGTCTGATCCTTGAGCTCATAACATATAACCCAATCTAGATTGCCAAACCCAAAAACAAAACCATGCTCCTCAAAACAAATTTTGCGATGGCCCAAGAAAACCAAAGCAAGAGTGCTCCATAATTTGTTTGTCTAGTGGACCCCAAAATCATACCAATCACCATTAAATTATTAAACCATGTGGCCCAAAAATAACGGTAAAGTTGTTGATGTCATTTGTTCTAATAATACCCCAAGCCAATATTTAAAACCAAAACTCACTTCATACATACCTGATTGTGCAAAATTATGTAGCAGTGGGCTCCATAAAAAATAAGAATCCGAACTTTAGAGATTGTTGTATTTGGTGAAAAAAATAATTAAATCCAATAATCCTATGCAGTGGGCTCCATAGGATGGAACCCAGATACGTTCCATGAAATAGTAAGTGCCGTCATCCTAGCGTTCGAGTTTCTTTTCCATGCCCCGCAGGGACTCAGCTTTGAGATTCTCTTCCTTCAATGCTTCAACCTGAGCATCAAGGATTTGTGTTGGAAGACTAGAGTGGATAGTAAGCTGCAATGCACGTACACGCTTGGGTTTGGTTTCCTTACGACTGAGGGCATCGGCCACAACATTTGCCTTGCCTGGATGATAGTTGATTGCACACTCGTAGTCGTTTAGGAGTTAGACCCATCGACGATGTCGCATGTTCAAATCCTTCTGATCGAAGATGTGCTGGAGACTCTTATGATCAGCGTAAATGGTGCACTTGGTACCGTACAAGTAATGTCTCCATATCTTGAATGCAAACACTACCGCTCCCAACTCTAAATCATGGGTAGTGTAGTTCTTTTCGTGAACCTTGAGTTGGCGTGATGCGTAAGCAATAACTTTCTCACGTTGCATCAACACACAACCAGGTCCTTGGATTGACACGTCACAATAAACAACAAAGTCTTCCGTGCCTTCAGGTAACGAAAGAATGGGTGCGCTACAAAGTTTTACCTTTAAATGTTGAAACGCGGATTCCTAAGCATCTTTTGAGTTAGAGCTGTGAGGGTTTTGTTGGAGCTTGTGAAATCGTTGATATTTGCACTGGATTAGTTTTGTTATAGTTTGTGGCTTATTTGAAGTCTAGGGACTAGTTTTGTAATTATATGAAAGTAGCAAATCTGACCTAGTGTAGTTAAGATGCCAGCATAATTATAATTATGCTAGCAAGTCAGATTCTATATAAACCCTTGTATTGTTGCCCTAGCCAAGCTTTTGGCCACATTTGATGAATATTAGTGTTGTTTACATTTTGATCTCTATTCATTGTGCTTAATCTGATCTCCAGGTGCTTTATTGTTCATTTCATTGTTTGGATTCAATACAACACTTGTTGTATTCATCATACCACTAGCTTCATCTTCACTCTATAATTCTTCTTAACTTTTTCATGGTGCAAACACCTAATCAATAGGTGTTTTGGACTAAAACAATCAACCACTGTGATCCGGTTTGATATTGGGATCTACAATTTGGTATCAGAGCCTTAGTACTCTTGGTTGTTGTGTTTTTGTTAAGATTTTTCAAAGTTTTGAAGGTTTTTCAAAAGTTTCAGGTTTTTCAAAAGTTTCAGGTTTTTCAATTTTTTGGACTTAAAATGGATTGATTTGGTGTGTTTAATCGATAGGTTATTGTTAATCAGTGATTAGGGAGTCATTTTGGACATTTTGATGCAAAGAAACATGGTTTTTGAGTCGTTTTTTGGTGATTAGAGGGTTTTAGTTCGTGTTAAACCTTCTGGTCAGCGTAGATAATCTTGAAGATAGCGAATTTATTTTGAATATAGCGAAATTAAGTTGAATATCGCATAATTAACAATTTCGCCGATTAAAACACGAGCGAAATTGCTGATTTTCAGTGAAATAGTGTCAGTGACCCTGTAGCGAATTTATGAAAGGCGACTTTGAGAACAGTGATAAAGAACCACAGCGTTTTTATCACGGTGTCCGGCGAAATTAGCCAAACTAACGTGTTTGTTTATTGTCACCGCGGAATTAGCCTTCTTCGCTAGTGCAGGACTTCTCCTCGTTCCGGCGAAGATATTTGATCAGCGAAGATTGTCGGTGAATTTGTCTCGGTCCACAAGTTTTAGTCATATTTCCGGCGAATTTAGCTACATCACCGGCGAAATTGTTCAACATTAGTCAGTCAGTGAAATTAGCTTCTGATCAGCTTTCTTAAGTCTAAAACCAGTTAAAATGTCGTTGAATCAACTAAGTCCAATTGCTCAAGCTGAACTTGAGACCGGAACCACCACAAGACCACCAAAGTTGAAAGGTGCAGAAGATTTCAGTACTTGGAAGACTCGTATCCAATCGTTCTTCGAATACACTGACTACAATCTGTGGCTCTCTGTCACCGCTGGACCCCACATTCCAACGGTGGTTCGAGGAGATATGATAGTCGCTAACAACGACTCCACAACCTTCACTGATGAAGACAAGGCCCTAATCCAACGCGACCGTCGCGTACATGCTGCTTTAACCATGGCTTTGTCAACTGATGACTGCAATATGTTTGAAGAATACAGAACTGCTAATGCACTCTGGCTGGCTTTGATCGAGTATTACGAGGGAAACGAAGAGCTAATTAAAAGCAAAAGAGACATGGTGCAGAAGCAATACGACATGTTTTGTGGTGTTCGTGGAGAAAGCCTTTCCAATCATATCAGTCGCTTTCTGAGCATGATGACCAAAATGAAGAAGGCAAGAAATCCTGTCACTAACCGTGCTGCCATAAAGAAGCTGTTGGACTCGCTCCCAAAGGAATGGAGCTTTCAATGCATAATGATCAAGAAGGATTTCCTCAACAACCCAAATCCTGTCACTCTGTCCGATTTAATCAACACTTTAAAGGCTTTTGAAATGGATGTCAACAAACGGGAAATGAATACGGCTGGTTACTCCCCAAAGTCCGCTCAAGCTTCTGTTGGACTGAAGAATGTGGCATTTCTTGCTTCAGGAGGCATCAGTCAACAAGCCTCTGACATGATCTACTTTAACATTTCCGCAAGCGTATCAAAGGCTCCACAATCTAGTGAAAAGACTGACGTGGTTGGGGATACTCAAGCTTTGAAAGTTTCGACTGAAAACGTGGCACTCTTTAACATGTTTCTGAGTAGCTATGAAACTTTAATGTCAGGAGAGCTCAAGAAAGAGATGTTCACTGCTGAAGACATATATCAGGTTGATCCAGACGACATGGAGGAGATGGATTTGAAATGGCAGATGGCTATGATCACTCTAAGGTTGAAGAAGTTTCAGGACAAGACTAGGAAGCGTTTAGGTCTTGGAAAAGCTGGTTTTGACAAATCCAAGCTGAGATGTTACAACTGCAAGAATCTGGGTCACTTCAAGTGACACTGTCCTTTGTTGAAGGAGGGAAACACTAAAGCCACTCCTGCTGTAAAACAAATCGCTATTGAAGAAAACAAAAACAATGCTGCTCCTAACACACCGAAATCTCTAGTAGTTGAAGATTATGATTGGGGTGAAGAAATTGCTGAAGCCAAGGAACAAGTCAACAAAGCCCTCATGGCAAAGATCTCAAGCAGGCCATCATCAAAACAAGTCGAGAAACAAGCTGCTGGAATCCCTAAAGGAGATAATGTTGCTGACAAGGGTCTGAAAAGCATTCTCACCTCCTCTGAGCCTGAGAAAGACAAGAAACCTGAAGAAGCTGAGAAGCCCAAGGAGCAGGTTTGGAAAGAGTCATCTGATGTAAAAAAAGGCAAAAGCCTCTGCTGCAGCTATGAAAACTGAATCATCAAAGGAAAAGGCTGAAAAGGACTTGGTAAATAGCATACCACACGATTTTAAAGTAAAGTTATGCACACAGGCATGCGTAGACGTCGTGGCACACTATAAGTTCCTTAATCTTGAATTTATGAGGGAAAAAGACAAAGCTTTAAATTTAATAAAAAAACTTAAACAAAATGAGGCCACATATCAGAGAAAGTTGAATTCAACTTTAGCTGAAATGCAAACTTTAAAAGAATTTATGTTTAGAAAATATTTTATCATCAATGATTTAACAGAAATACTGGAAAAATCTTTGAATGAAAATAATAAATTGCAAATTATAATAGACAAATGAAATGTCAGTTAAAAGGCCTTTACTGACATCAAGAATTGCCAACGACCTACGCATGTAAAAGATGGGATCGGGTATAAGGACAGGCAAGGAAATGAAAGAAAGAATTTCTTTCCACCACATAGCAAAAACTATGTGCCTATGCCGACTTCTCATCCCGACAACGATCTGATTGATGAAATGTCCTCTATCGCTCAAAACAATTCTTTTACAAATGAAACCACCACTAATGTTACTGAAAGTAATGTAGATTCATTTGTGTGTAAAGAAGATGTGTGCGATGAGGATGGAGACTGCGGCGGTTCAAAAATAGGAATAGGTTATTCAGGCGACAGTTATTCGACTGTTAACTGGTTCGCCTGGAACTGTGATAACCAGAACAATATTCGAGATGAATGTAATAATGGCCATGTGCCTAAATTTAACCTTTTGGATGACTGTAAGGGCCATGTGCCTACATTTAAGACCCGTGATCGTGAACATACTGTGTTTGAATGTCATGATTTAAGTTTTGCATTTTGTGATGTTAAAAATGTGTGTGAATCTCCCATATTTGTGCCAAAATTGAAAAATAATAGTTTTGGAAAATTCCTCACCGAGGAAATTCCAGAATTTATTCCATCTCGAACAGGTATGATAGATTCAGAAAAGGAAGTCACTGAAGATAGCAGCAAAGAAGACTCAAGCTTTTCTGCCACAGAAAAGGAAGAAAATACTTTAAAGTCTGATAATGATCAAGAATCAAAAAATTCAAATGAAGATCCAACAACAGAAGAGCAAAGCTCCAAAGATATTTCAAGTTCTGATGAAGATCAAGAATCTAAAAATTCAAATGAAGATCAAGAAACAGAAGATCAAAGCTCCGAAGATTCAAGTGACGAGGCAATTGAAGATCAAAATTCAGAAAATTCAAGTGAATATCAAACATTAGAAAGTTCATCAGAAAGTTCATCAGACTCCGAAAATGACGAAGACTGCTCAGAAGATGAGAGCCGAGTTGACAAGAAAATGAAGAAAGCCAAGAGCTCAAGATACACCACCTCAAAAGAATCTTCAAACAGCTCAAGACACTCATCACATACATCATCTTCTAACACCAAACGACCCAGACGCAAACGATGTTTTCACTATGGTCATTTAGGACATACAGCGAAACATTGTAAAAACAAGAATTTTTCTAAACCAGAATACAATTTTGTTAAAAATTTCATAGAACAGCTTGACTATCTTAAGAAATCTGTAAAAAATCTGGTTAATTCAACAGCCTATTTTTGGAAACAAAAAGAGGATGTTGTGGGACAAAACCATGATAGATCTAAGGTGAAGCAAATCTGGGTTCCCAAATCAAACTAATCTGTGTATATATTTGTATTTCAGAATAAACTCCAGAAATGGCTTCAGATGCTCATGGAATATATCTGGCACGTCGACAGCGGATGTTCAAGGCATATGACAGGCTTAAAGGAACTTCTAAAGAATTTTCTTTTTATTGATGGTGATTTCGTGTCATTCGCTGGAGGCGAGAAGGGGGGACAAATCGTTGGAGTAGGAGACGTTGTGTCTGAAGCACTTATATTAGAAAATGTCAACTATGTTCCAGAATTGTGCTACAATCTTATGAGTGTATCACAAGTCTGTGATAAAGGAATATCGGTGCTTTTCAACGACATGGAATGTTTGTTTCTCAAGCCTGAATATGTCGTTCCCGCAGAAATGATCATGCTCACAGCTCCACGACAGAACAATACATATGTGCTCAACATGAAAAATGCCAAGACAAATGATAACTTGACGTATTTAATCTCAAAGGCTTCAGAATCGGAGTCACTGCTTTGGCACAGGCGATTGGGGCATGTGAATTTCAAAAATATGAACAAACTCTCTAAGCTAAACTTAGTAAGAGGTCTTCCGATAAAAGAATTTCCATTCTCTGAAAAATGTATAGCATGCGCCCAAGGAAAGCAATACAAGAAATCACACAAGCCCAAAGCAGTGAATACGATTACTGCGCCTCTTCAATTGATGCATATGGATCTTTTTGGTCCAATAAGTGTTAAGAGTCTCGCTAAAATTTCTTACCATTTGGTGATTACAGATGACTTCTCTCGTTTCTCAAGGGTTTATTTTCTTGAAGCCAAAAGTGAGACGGCTGATATCCTTAAGTCATTCATACCCTTGATTGAAAACGTGACCAGATTGAAAGTGAAGTCGATCAGGAGTGATAATGGTTCCGAATTCAAGAATCAAACCTTCATATCTTTCTGTGCAGAAAAAGGAATTCATCTTCAATATAGTGCGGCTAGAACTCCTCAACAAAATGGATTCGTAGAACGAAAGAACGGAACCTTGATCAAAGCTGCGAGAACTATGCTGGTGGATTCAAAGCATCCAATCATCTTTTGGGCTGAAACGGTAAATATAGCATGCTATGTTCTGAACAGAGTTCTCATTGTAAAACCTCACAGAAAATGCATATGAACTTCTCTTCAAGAGGAGGCCTCTCATTGATTTCTTCAGACCGTTCGGATGTTCATGCACTCTTCTGAATACTTAAGAAAATCTTATCAAATTCAAAGCAGTGGGTGATATATGCTACTTCATGGGATATTCATCAACCCAGAAAGCCTACAGATTCTACAACAAACGGACAAAGATGGCGATTGAATCTTATTACGTCGACTCCCAAGAAGGAAACTACACTAACACTGGAAGTACTCCTGATTGGTTTTACAATGTGGGTGTGATCTTTAACACCTTCGAAATTTCAGAAGATATTCCTAAAGCCGAACCTGCAGAAGCTGCTCCAGCTGAACCTCTATTTGATTCTTCAGATATTGGTTCAACTCCTTTCACTACCCGCTTTTCTCCATTCTCAGCCGATCCACTTCTCTCCGTGGATGAAGCAAATGGTGACACTTCGCCTGAGAACACCCCTCAAAATGGTGCTTCTTCTTCACAGGCGAATGTGGATAAACCAACACAGGAAGATGATCCTCCAGTGATCTATGTTGACGAGCATTTCACAAATCTTCCTCAGCAAATTGAAACCCAGACAAATGCAGGATATAAGACAAATCGTAATCACCCTCTTGAGAACGTCATAGGTGCAGTAGAAGAAGGAGTGCGTACTCATGGTCAATCATCTAACATCAACAAAGGGCTCTATGCCGCTTTTCTCTCGCAGTCTGTGCCTCAAGATATTGAAGAAGTTATTCAAGACTCCAGTTGGGTACAGGCGATGCAGGAAGAACTATCTCAATTTCTCAAACATAAAGTTTGGGAGCTGGTTGATTTACCCAATGGAAAGTTTCCGATTGGTACAAAATGGGTATTTCACAACAAGATGGATGATCGGGGAGTAGTAATAAAAAACAAGGCTAGATTGGTGGTACAAGGTTTTCGTCAGGAGAAGGGAATTGATTATGAGGAAGTCTTTACTCCAGTTGCGAGATTGGAGGCAATAAGAATATTCTTAGCGTACGCATCGTACAAGAACTTCAAAGTTTTCCAGATGGACGTGAAAAGTGCTTTTCAGTATGGCAAGGTCAAGGAAGAAGTCTACGTCTGTCAACCTCTGGGCTTTGAAGATCCTCACTTCCCAGGACGCTACTACAAATTGGACAAAGCTCTGTATGGCCTTCACCAAGCTCCGCGTGCGTGGTACGAGGCTTTGTTAACTTATCTTTTGGAATGCGGGTACACCGGAGGAAAAATCGACATGACTCTCTTCACCAAAAGAATCGGAGTAGACGTAATGCTGGTTCAGATTTATGTGGACGATATCATATTTGGGTCAACAAATGAGGAGCTATGTAAAGAATTCGAGACCGTTATGAAGGAAAAATTCGAAATGAGCATGATGGGAGAACTCACGTTCTTCTTGGGGTTAGAAGTGAAGCAAAAGGAGGACGGCATTCTTATTCACCAGGCTAAGTACATTCGAGATATTCTCGCAAAGTACAACATTAACGACTGCAAAGTTGCAAGCACCCCGTTCGCCTCATAGACCGAGCTTGCTTTAGATCCTCAAGGAAAACCAGTGAACAAGTCATTTTACCGCTCCATGATTGGCTCTCTGATGTACTTAACTGCAGGCAGGCCAGATATTATGTGGGTCGTCTGTCTCTGCGCTCGTTTTCAGACAAATCCCAAAGAATCACATGAAATCGCTGTGAAGCACATATTCCGCTATCTTAAAGGAACTCCGAAACTAGGTCTTTGGTATCCTAAAGATAGTAATTTTGATCTTATTGCTTACTCTGACAGTGATCATGCTGGTTGTAAAGTCGATCGTAGGTCTGTATCAGGAGGATGTCAATTCTTGGAAAATCGTCTGATCTCTTGGCAAATCAAGAAGCAGACAACTGTGTCCACCTCCACTGCTCAAGCTGAGTACACTGCGGCCTACGGTTGCTGTTTACAAGTTATCTGGATACAAAATCAGTTGTTGGATTATGGAATCAACTTCATGAAGACTTCTATATTCATCGACAATGAGGCTTGTCTGGGAATTGTGAAGAATCCCGTCCACCACTGAAGAACAAAGCATATCGAGATTCGTATTCACGCAATTCGAGATGCATACAAAAAAGGATACATTCAAGTGGTGCCAGTGGATACAACACAGCAACGGGCCGACATATTCACAAAAGCCTTTGATAAAATCCGATTCAACCAGCTGGTAACCTGGTTGAAAATGGTTAATTTCCTTGAGAGGAAATAAACCCGTGTTGTCCAAAATCGTTTGTATATACTCTATCTTCTGTCAATATTAAAAAAAACGTTTGTTAAAAGTAAAACAACTATCGTAAAACGTTGCCCACCAAAAAGATTTTCTGAACGTTAAAATTTCATTTTCGGGCAATGGACTTTCGAAAATAAAGATTTTAGGGGGGATATTCCAGAAAATCAAAATCGGATGCTTGTGTCTGACTCCTGTTTGAAGATATGATAGAAAATTGCTAACACTTTGTCATTTCTTGAAAAACAGAAAACAAAAGGATTCGAGGTACCAAGCAACGACGTGTTGGTAGATTCAGCAATACCAACGAGTAAACTGTTATTAGGTGGCAAAACATAACCTCTACACAAGGATTCTGGCTTTGCTCAGGCATTACGCATCAATGTGGGTAACACTTTGCGGCATATGGCTTAATGGTCTTGAATCTTGCGTTGACAGATTGTCAAAATCTGAGATTCCGGGTCTTTATATTGGTTTTTCATTCGGGGATATCATAGTTGTTCTTCTGTTGCATCCAGATACATGCTGACCTAGATGCTATGATATCTTTTCAAGAAAAGAGCCAAAACGGCCAAAACCCTAAATTGAAGAAGCTTTCATAGAAAGACATTCAAATGCGCAAAAATGCACAAATCATACCAAATCTGGTATCTGTCTCCGCCCTCGGTAGTTTCTAGGATCTCTACTGTACGAAAGTATTGACCTGATCACCAACTCTATCGTTGAAAAGCAAAACGAATGAATCCAATATACTCACCTGTTATGAGGAACCTTTGTGCATACCTTGATCGCGGGGGTATGTCCTGATGTGGGACTCACGGGCGTAATGATTCTATTTTCAATAGCTTGTGTGGGGGCCATAGAAGTCTTGTCAATATTACCAAAAACATGATAAACGCGCTCACCGAAGGCATGTTGAAAGAAGGATGCATGGATTTAAGCAGATAAACATACCGGCAGTTTTTCTTGTGCCTTGATTCGCTAATAATAATAAATAAGGATTTGACAAGTGTTGACAATGTGATCTTCTGCAGGTAATTCGACAAGCGTCAAAAGAAACGAGAAAATCAGCAAAAATGGAACCTCCCAGATTTGAATAATGAAGTTCGTAGTCAAAATTGCCCAAATTTCATCTAGTTAGTGAATATTGTCTAACTTTTATTATTTTAATCTAAATTGGGCACGTTTTTCGAGAAAGTTTGAAATTCACGAGCGTATTTAAACTTGATTTTGGAAATAGGTTGTGAACCTCATTTGGCGGCGGAATTAAGATTCCAGTGAAATTATTATTTGCGCTGGTTATCCTAAACAGTCTATAAAACCCTTATAACCGACCATTTTTCAAAATTTTTCAAAATACCTTCTTTGTCTCTCTCTCTAATCTTCGGTTAACATCACAAGATTCATTCCATTCTCTCATTATCTGTTCAAAATCTTTAGGTAATCGATCAGTTAATCGTCGCTTTCAACATCTGTATGTTTAATGTTTTATGTCTATGATCTTTCATATAAGTTTCTTTAGATCTCTTGAATGTTGGTAAATGTCACCATTTGAATTTTAGTGAATCAAAGGACTTTAGAAAGTTTGAAATAGGATATTACCGGATTTCCGAGGGTGTTGTGAACGGATTTGTACTTATTTCGATCATGGATTATCACTTATGTTTGTCATTATTTTCAGTTAGGGTTTTACAAAGGGTTTATCAAGAAAGTTATGAGGCCAACGAAATTATGATGAACATAGCGAAGAATGTGGCTAAGTTAGAACGAATCAAGAAATCTCAAAAGTCTTGAACGCGAGTTCGAGCAACCAGCGAAATAGTTTATTTCACCGGTAAGACGGCTTAGACGAATGTCTTCGCTGATCAACTTGTTACGTGACCAAACTCTATCTTCGCCGGAGATCATCAGCGAATTTAATCTGTAGCATATCTTCGTTGCCGGCGAAATCGTCTTTGATCCATTATTGTTGCCGGTGAAATTGTCCAGTCTTCATTTAAGTCAATAGTGAAGATAACTTACTGTTTCATCAGCGAATTTGTCAATTTTTTTCCTTAATCTCTTATATATTTGTAAATATATTTTCCAAACTCATTTTTCTTATATAGTATGTAAATATTCTTTTTAATCAAAATATCATACTTTTCTTTTAAAACTTTATTATATACATTTTAAAATACTTGTGAATATTATATCTTTCGTAAGGTTGACAATTCCCACACGTTTATCAAAATTCTAACTTCGCTCGTTTGTTGTGTCAGAAGCAAGATGGTGAAAAACATCTAGTGGGATAAGACTCTGAAGCATAATCAGCCAATCAAACTCGAACCAGCACCAAAGGATTTTGAAGACGTGGCTAGATGGATAAGATCAAGCAAGATAGGCTACGCAGTTCAGACGGAAGTCCCTATTTATCGTATTCACATTCTAGAGTTCTGGCAAACTGCAAAACCCGAAACTATTAACAAAGTCATAGGGATCACTGCAACATTTCGCAAAAAACAAATAATCGTCACTGAAGAAAGAATACGCAAAGTTTGGAAGCTGAGAGATAAGGCAAAGGATCGATCAGCTTAAACAATGATCACATTCTGGATGGTTTTCATGGAATAGGATACGTAGGAGATTTCCGTCAGAAGAAAGAGATCAAAAGGAACGACCTTACGAGGGATTGGAGGTTTATTGTACATGTAATTGCTATGAGTATGGCTCTTCGTAAAGGTGGCTATGACGGCCTAAATCTGGAATGGTCAGGAACAATGTTGAACCTGTGTTTAAACCAAAAGTTCAACTTCTCAGGGCTAATCTTCAACTACATGCTCGAGAATACAAGAGGAAATACATGGGCAATGTATCCCAGGTTCATACAGATGTTAATCAATGATCAATATTCCAAACTGCCGCATGATGGAGGTCTCTACACTTTCCATGTTCCCACTGTTCGACAGTTTACAGAAATCAAAACAAACGAGTGGGTGATGTTGCACGACTGGATGTATACTGCAGAAAGACTTCCATTGGTTAAAGCTGCGTATCAAAAGTACAGAGAAGGACTCAAAGCTAAACAACAAAGAAATGTGCAAGCAGAGGAAGAAGTTGAAGAGGAAGAAGAAGAACAATTAAAGAGGAAGATAAAAGGAAAGCAAGTTGCCGATGAAGAACCTCCAAAGAAAAAGAAATCATCAAACAACCCCGAAAGACTTATGGGGGCCAGCTTTAGGACTGCAGATTCTGAAGAACATCGTCGGCATATTCAAGACATGCGTGCAATTCATGAAATGGAAGAGAAACAAAAGAGAGAAAAGAAGCTTGCCAGACCTCAAATGACAGAATCACCCCCCGTAGTTGTAACGGAGGAAGAAGAAAGTTTAGAACACTTTGTCGATACTTTGCTAATCGATTCAGAAGAACCTTCAGCAATCAAATCACCACCACCTAAGAAAAAGAACACAGATGAAGGATCCTCGAAGCACCCTCAAGTGAAACCTACAAGAATTTCAAAACCTCCTGTCCCACCACAAGGAATCCGACCGTTTCAAGAATTATATGATAAGCTCGTCAAAGATATCGGTGTTGGTGCTGCCAAAGAAATAGGTATTCTCAAAAACCAAGTGAATGATACAAACAGTTTGAGAGAAAAGCTAAAGGATCAACGGAAGAAAAATAAAGAAATGAATGCTTATGTTGCTAAGCAATCAAAGTTCATAAGATTCCAACAGCATGGAATTGAAAAGTTGTACAGAATGATGAAGAAAATCTGTGCCAAAATTGAGATAGAGCATATGTTCTCCTTTGCAGAGATCTTAGACTTTGAGAAGTTTATGGAAGAAGAAACAAACAGAAAAGCCAAAGAAGCTGAAGCAAAGAAAAGGCATCTTGAATCCACAGAAAGAATTACTAAAGGTGACGATAGTGACGAAGAAGAAGTAGACAGAGATGAGATGCCTTCAAGGTTTATTGAATGGGGGTTAGAAGAGGAAGATACGTATGAACAAGAGGATGGAGAGGCATTCACTCTGGAACACCTTGAATGGTTCAAAAGGAGAGAGAAAAACTTCCTGACTTGTATCAAGTAATCATTGTTGAAAAGACAGAGGTTACTGATAAAATCATTAGTTGGATGTACAACAATCTAAGAGGAATGTTTGTGGTTAAACGTAGAGGTGGTGTGATTCAGTACTTCAAGATAAGGTATGATCTGTTTTCTCTTCCAAGGTGGGATGTGCGAGAACTTGGCCGACTGGACATGTAAAATCCAGATCGCAGCAGTCTTGCAGCTGACTTTGAATGTATTATTGCGAAAGAATGCAACAGAGGCTTCATAAATTTCACGCCACAGCGTCAGTGAAGAAGAGTCACCAAAACAATAAAAGATCCCATCACTGGCAAAGGAAAAGTGACGTGGGTTATCAACCCTGCAAAAGTTGTCACTAGAATCAAGCTCCCTGCAGAAGTCCCGGTCTGTCTGAACAACTTCAAGAAGTGGTTATATGACAGTCATACAGGTGAAGCGGTGATCCGATCAAATGAAAATGAAGATATTAAAATATTGGATCCAATGGATGTTTTCACGTTCGGACTTTCTAATTTAACGGTGCTGAATGCTAATCGAATCAATGTTGGAGCTGGAAACGCCAATTTAGAAGAGGCAATGCTGTTTCAGAGGGCAGTTGAAAGAGCCTGGAAGAGAAAACGTGAGATGCTCGACATTATTGACAAAATCGAAAAGAAGAAGGATGAAGATGCAAAGAAGAATGAGGAAAGAAAGAAGAAAAAGCACGAGAAAAAGAAAGAAAAGACTCCTTCAAAAACAAAAGAATCTACGTCAACTACTCAAGCAACATCACAACCTCTGGCCTCATCCACATATGAGGCCATTATGGAGGATCCACCATCAACTAGTGAAGCTGTTTTAAGTCAAGAAACTCCTGCAACCCCGACTGAAGTTCAGGAACCACCACAAGCAACAGGTAGTGCAGAAATCCCTCCAGAGTCAGAAAAGGAAGTTGTAGACAATCCAGAAGCAACTACTAAAGAATGAAAAACAAGTATGCAATGATCTAGGGGGATATTGTTGGAGCTTGTGAGATCGTTGATACTTGCAATGGATTAGTTTTGTTATAGTTTGTGGCTTATTTGAAGTCTAGGGACTAGTTTTGTAATTATATGAAAGTAGCAAATCTGACCTAGTGTAGTTAAGATGCCAGCATAATTATAATTATGCTGGTAAGTCAGATTCTATATAAACCCTTGTATTGTTGCCCTAGCCAAGCTTTTGGCCACGTTTGATGAATATTAGTGTTGTTTACATTTTGATCTCTATTCTTTGTGCTTAATCAGATCTCCAGGTGCTTTATTGTTCATTTCATTGTTTGGATTCAATACAACACTTGTTGTATTCATCATACCACTAGCTTCATCTTCACTCTATGATTCTTCTTAACTTTCTCATGGTGCAAACACCTAATCAATAGGTGTTTTGGACTAAAACAATCAACCATTGTGATCCAGTTTGATATTGGGATCTACAGGTTTGTGCATGTGATCAAGAAAAGCGGGCTTCGTGATGTCAAAAGTCGCACGCTGGAAACTTAATATAAGGTTGTTTGTGTTGTAGGGGCTCCAGGGTAAGGTGTAGGTATCGTTCGGATTCCTACTAGTTCTTGGAGTAGTTTTGGGTGTCGTCGAAGAAATCAAGTGACATGTCCGTCAAGGTAGGCTAAATTCAAATGTTATGACTAGGGATCTATATCGGTCGTATCGGGTTCCAGGGACAGTGCTTGTGATATCATCTTGTCTATGATATTTATGGCCCAATGCTCCTCGGATAACGTTCATAGTGAGTAACTCGTCCAAGCGAAAGTTCACGAAGAATGTCGTTAGGATCATAGGATTTGAGAAGTATATCGTGAATGGATGTGGAAACATGCAAAAAGGGTAGTCGCAATTGATGCGTAAGCGTTTAAGAATCCGTAGAAGGGGTTTACCTGATGTCGAGGGTATAGGTGGTTGTACGCAAGTTGTATAAGGTTAAAATAAAGAACGCCATTTGTCAAATAGAGATGTCATGTGGATATATCAATCATAACAAGAATTTACCATAGATGAATGGTAGTTGTACGAGTTTGTTGTGTTACGGTTCACTGAAACTTCTGTCAAAGTTGTTGGGCTCGCCCAAATGCAAAGGAGGAATAATTCACCTTGATCCATGAACTTCGATGTAAGGACCTGCAAAAATGTCCCACAACACTCCGTAAGTATAAACTTGGACCCCTAAAACCCTAATCCTTGTGAAAAATCAAGAAAATCTGAATTTAATGATCTGTCGCGGGCCGCGTAAGACTTAAGGAAAGCTTACACGGGGCGCGACAGCCAGGCGAAGCTCCGGATAAGCTTTAAGCCACGTGTCAGACACGTGGCAAACCTACATCGTGACACGGCAGCCCTAGCCGTAGCTAGGGTGGCCCTCGCGGGCCGTGTAGGTGTTCCTTCGAGTTTACGTGGGTCGCGTAAAACTCAAATTTCAGCTATATAACGAGCATTGCATGGCCTTTCATCTGTGCTCGTAAAACTTCTTCAAAAATGAAACATTCTGCTCAATTTCATAGATTTAAGTAGGGAAACGCTGCTACGATTACAGGGTAATAACTCGATCACTGCTATGATACAATGTCCGATAGATTGAAACCGATCCGATGGATGTTTAAGTGCTGCCCGAATCCGGGCTATACTTTGTCATTCGTCGTGAGGGTTTTGATTTCGTGAGCTTATCGTAAATGTTGTATTAAGTTACTAACCTAGTTTCATGTGCATTGTTATTTAACTATGTTACGAGGCTAAATCAGTAGGCAAAACTCTATCCAGTTAAACTTGCAGTGTGAGTCCATTCTCTTTTCTCACCGTTTGTTAGTCATTCTCTTTTTACCAAATTGTTTCCAAAACCCTATTTATTTTCAAAGTTATAATTACAGGGATTAAGTCTTTGTAGTCTTCAATTACAGCCAGTATGTGGGGTTTTGTATACATTACTTGATAATCGTCACCATTGGACAACGAGTTAGCCAATGGGTGATATGACCAAAGTCACAGAACGGGTCGAGTGACAAATACCATTGGGTAGTTGGTTGACATAAACATTGTAATCACCCTTAATACTGTAATTTACAACAATGTGTCATTTTGTGCAAATTGGATGACTCGCCAGTATTTACCCGCTGATAAAAAAAATTTAACATGTTTCAGGTGATTTATTGTGAACCAGGAAAAGTGTCGTGTAGCACTTACAGCTTGAAGGAAGTGGCTCAATAAATAAATAAACATGTTTTTTTGTAAACAGGGAATTTCCACGTGAAATTCCTTTATTGTAAATTATGGGGTTTGTCCAAAAACATGAAATAAAATAATCGGGTATTTTCAGTTTAAATGATCCTGTTTAAATTTCCGCTGCCTAATTAACACCAATACCACGGGTTTCTGTCTCGCGGCATCTGAACCAGGTAAAACCGGGTCGGGGGTCTTGATAGAAAAAGGTGGTATCAGAGCCAATGATTTAAGCCAATTAAGTATTTAGAAATACTTAATTTTCTAATTTGCCATTCTGTGATTCTATGAGCATTTAAATTAATAAATATAATTTTAACTTAAATTTGTGTGTGTTTCTTCATGTGTGCTAACAGCATGAATGAACTGTCGGAGGCACTCCAAAACTTTATAATCCATACCACCGATATGGATATAACAGGAATCCAATCCGGCTATCAAGCAGATACTGAGGAGCCACTCGTATTCCAGGCCCAACCCCAGAAGAAACCCAAGCCTAAAAAGAGAAGAAGAATCTTGGACTGGAAACGTGGACGGAGGAAGAAGCCAGCAGCCTAAAAGGTGAAAAAGACAGAGGATCCAAAAGACAAGGGAAATGGTAAGGAAGTTGGAGAAGGTTTCGGGAAAGCCCAGGAAATGCCACCATGGGAGAAGCTTGATCGAAAACTTGCAAACTGTGACCTCATCGGACCTGCCGATGAAAACCTTTTCAATTTCCCAGCCCAATCTCAACTTCCAATTAATTTGGAACCAGCTATTCCGGAACCTATTGTCAATTCCCAACCTTTTTCAGGGCAGTTGGAAGAATGGTGGACGAGCGACTGGCATTTTCAGAATTTTATGAATAACCCCAATGTTTATTTTCCCAGTTTGATCCAGAACCTGCACCATTTCCACCTATGAGTGCAGAGAACATTGCCGAGTTACGCCGCTATGGCGAGGAACTGGTGGATGCAGGTAACCGGATTCGGGAAGTGGGGGAAAACATCACGTGGAAATACGACGAGAGGGAGCGTCGTTTCTGAGAAGCCAGTGGATTGTGGTTGAGAAGTTTTTGTATAATAATAATAATAAATATAATAATATAAATAATAGTAATAATAATATATTAAAATATGTATAATAATAATAGTATAATAACTAAAATAAAACTTTTGTAAAATAGACAGTTTGTATTGATGCATAATATTATATAAATATAAATGTCGCAAGGTCGACGATTTTGGCTATATTTGTGTTGACTTGATTATGTGATGATTGCCTTATCATGTTTAGTTGCTATCCAATGTGTGACAATGATATAGATATATATATATATATATATATATTTATATCTTGTTAATTATTCAGATGGAAAACGCAATAAACCAACCCGCAACTGAAGTTAACCAATCAGAACAACACAATGAAGATCATTTTCTTAATAGGCAAGATATAGAAAATATCGTTGCTCAGGGAATAGCCAACGCTATCCATGCCATCGTCGTTACTGTTAAGAATCCTCCTGAACCTTCCCAAGTCAACAATAGCAAACGTACTCCTGACGATAATTTCAGTAACAGTGTAAATAGAAGCGACAATAATGACAATAATATGGTTCAAGCCCCAATACTCAAGAAAATGAAAGTTGCAACACCTGGTTGCACTTATAAAGAATTTCTTTCCTGTAAGCCAGTCGAATTTGCAGGCAATGAAGGGGCGACTGCTGCACTACGTTGGTTAGAAAAGACCGAAGCAGTAATTAAAATCAGTAAGTGCGCAGAGGAAGACAAGGTTATGTATGCATCCCACCTTTTCAAAGAAAAAGCGTTAGAATGGTGGAATACAGTGCTGCAGACAAAAGGAAGTGAGATGGCTTATGCCATGAGTTGGGAAGAATTTAAGAAATTGGTGGAAAGAAAATTTTGTCCCGACTATGAAAAGGAACAAATGATGAATAAGTTCCTGAACTGTGACACCTGTGCTTGTAATCATTGTAAACAGTTCAGTTATCAATAAAACAATGTTATTTGATCCCAATGTTTGTTTGTTTATGTTTGACATTTTTCACGTTTTGATTTTCGTTCAATTTCAAACTCTATATCGTTTTCTTGAGAGTTATACGCAAGCTGGTGCGTAAACGTAATCAGTTTAATGTGACAAACACTACGGAACATCAATTTATGCTTAACATACCTTAAATAACCTTTACATAACTTAGAAATAAGTTTTGAAGGCTTTGGTATGGCAAAATCAAGTTTATTCGCTTACAGGAACTAAATTCGACAAACTGCGAAAGTATGCCGATTCGTACTGTAACGGACATTCTGAAACATGATCATAAGTTAAACATACCATAAATATCCTTTATATAACTTAGAAATAGGCTTTGAGGGGTTCGGTATGTTAAAATAAACTTTTTGGTCATTCAAGGACTAAAAGCGTCAAAAATTGCATAAGTTTGCATTTTCGCGCATAACTTGCGTTCTGAATACATCCGGACATCCAAAAATTTATGTAATCATTAAAATATTTTATTTTAGTGGTTGGCATGATAAAATTCCATTCGTCGTGTAATTTGGATCGTTTTTCGCTTTCGTTCGTGTTTCGTCGTAATTAACCGAATAACCTGATCGTACGGCCAAACGAACCGACATCCTACATATTTTTGAGCATGTTTCATGTTCCCTATGTTTAGGCATCATTGTAGAGCCTTGAAATTGGCTTAATGGGCCTTAAATGAGTCAAAATAGGGCTTAAACACTTGCAGGGACCAAACCTGCAAATATTGAAACCTGTTGTTGAACTGTGCATCTCAGGCGGGCCACGTAAGCCCCCTTTGGATTCTATGCGGGGCGCGAGAGCTGCCCAGATGTGCAGAAACTTGATAACAGCTTGATCCAGCTGTTTCCAACACTTGCAAACGGTTTTTGGACATCCTAGGGGCTCTTTTGGGGCACCCATGGTATTCTAAAACCATGGGCACACATGTTAGGTCTAGATCGAAGCTCGGTTTTCGATGAACGATCCTAACGGTTACCCGAAATCAATATAAACCCCCATCCATTTCACTTGCAACTCACACTCGATATGATTCATTCTCTAAGTTGGAGTGTTTGCACTTCATGCCTGAGAATAATTAGATCAAACCTCCATTTCTTGGACCCGTTGTAAGTATTCTTTCGTTCTTTTACGCATTTTAAGCATGAAAGTCAAACAGTGTTTGACTTTCAGGTCTGACCAGTTTATGGTCAACACGAAGTTTGTTTGAACTTCGCAACGTGAGCGTAATCACGATGGTTATAGTCCTTTGTGACTATACCTACTGATTACCACATTATTTAGGCATAGTGACGAGTTATAGTTTCGGTCAAAATACGCGTTTATGCGTATTTTGCAACCAAACTATTCTTGGATATCAAAACCCTTTGTTTTTATATCAAACCTGCTTTCTAACTTCGTTAAACATGTTTTAACATGTTTAACTCGTCACTTTAGGTTTAGTGCTTATATAGGGTCGTAAGATAAGCGGTCTAAACAACCGCTTAGACTTTCGAACCCGACCCGTTTGGTCGATCATTAGGATCCGACCAAACACATTAGATGACCATAGTTGTATAGGAAATAACCTTCCGAGGTTATACCTTATGGTCACTACGTTTAGTTAGTTGTATGATAGGCAGCTTATCTGCCTTAGGTAAATGATCAAAATGCCCTTTTTGTGCATATGTATCTCACAGGAATTTTTATGCTGACGTACCTATTTTCACATGTGTTTTAGGAGTTGTTGCATAGGTCTGATTCAGGATACACTAGGGTGGACTCGGGCCTTAGTGACATAAAAGAAGCAAGATTAGTTTAAATAATATTATGTACTCTTTTTTATTTCCTTTAAAGACATTGTAATCCTTTTGTTAATAAATAAAACATAACTTTAATTACCACGGTTGTGAAACAATAATTCTGTTGCTACACTCCCCGACGTTTCCTCCGCGGTTTGTTGTTTTACGCGGTCGGGGTGTGACAGAAGAGTTGGTATCAGAGCTAATGGTTATAGGGAATTAGGTTATTAGTAATGCTTTGACCTAGACTATAACCTTTCTAGGACCCTGACACGAGTTATCTTGTGTTTAGATCTTAAAACATGCACTTCACCTATCCTTAGGTGATTACCAAAACAAGAACTCAATTTTTACGAAACGATTTTTGAAAATTAATCATCTGTTTTTAAATGATTTATTATAAGGTTCTGAACTCCCCAATTTTTCAAGATGATTTTGAAAATTTAATCATCCACTTTTGAATGATTCTTTTGGCCTTGAGCCTTCTAAGTTTTCAAAATCGCGTCAAAGTTTTGGGTCTAAATAGTGTGAACATGTGCAAACTGGAAGGGTGAATGCCTGTACCTCGAATTTTCTGTCTAAGGCTAGAGTGTTCGTACAAATCCACATAATCGGACCAGTCACTCTTACCTGGGAACTCTTGGGGTGAGTGTTCACTTATAGGTGAGCATGTCTTCGTGATACATTATTTTGACCCATTTACTTTGATTAGTCACTGTGTGTCGTTTGTTTGCTTTTTGATACGAACGAATGACCACCATCTTTGATTTTGTTGATTTCTGTATCATCTCATTCTTTTCATCTTATCATCTCACTCGTTTTCTCTCATGTTTCCTCTTCTAGAATGCCTCCTCGACGCGAAAATCCGCTACCTAATGCCGAAATGGCAGCTATCATGGCGCAACATATGGCTGCTGTACTCCCAGACATTATTGCTCAAGTTAACCAAGCCAACAATAACCAAAATGATCCATGCAACTTCAAGAGTTTCAATTCGGCTAAACCACTCAATTTTAGTGGTTCTGAAGGAACAACTAGGCTCCTACAGTGGTTCGAGAGCATCGAGAGTACGTTTCGTCATGTTCAATGTCCTGATAATCGCAAAGTCGAGTTTGCTTCCAGTGTGTTTCAGAAGAGGGCTCTTACATGGTGGAATGGAGTTATGAGAAACCGTGGTGCTGAGGTTGCGTTAGCACAGACCTGGGCAGAGCTTAGGGCTCTCATGATGAGGGAATTCTGTCCTCGTCATGAACTGAGGGCTTTAGAAAGGGAGTTTGATGATTTGAAGCATGATAGTGGTGAGCACCGGGCTTACACTGATAGGTATCAAGAGTTGAGCTTACTTTACCCTACAATGGTTACCCCACTCGAGAAAGCTATCGAGAGGTATATTGATGGCTTACCTGACTCCGTACAAGACATCGTCACTGGTAGTAACCCTACCACAGTTCGGCAGGTAATCGAGTTGGCTGCGACATTGACTGAGTCGCATGTCCAAAAGGGTAAGCTACACAGGAAGGGTGACAAGGGTAAGAAATAGTCGTCTGATAAGGGTGAAAGCAAGAAGGGTAAGAGCAAGAAGGGCAAGGAAACTGGTTCATCAATAGGGTCAAGGAAGCGCAAGGCTTCCCAGAATTTCACTGTCACTACCCAAGCCAATCAGGCAGCTCTCAATCAGCCTGCACAACCACCAGCAAAGAAACGGTATGCGGGGAATGCACCGTTGTGCAACATATGCAATAGTCACCATCAACCGCAAGTTCAATGTCATTTCTGTACTAACTGTGGAAAGTCGGGTCATCTTTCTGATGTTTGTTGCTTTGCTCCCAATCAAGCAGCTCGTAACCCAGCTCAGCAGGTTGCTCAACCGCCTGCTCAACAACAGGTTCAGGCTGCACGACCTCACTTTCCTCCGGTTCATGCTACAATTGTGGGGAGGCTGGTCAATGCAAATCCGAATCAGGCTCAGGCTCGAGGTCGAGTCTTCAACATGAATGCTAATGAGGCGCGAGCAGA
>JARYGA010017693.1:0-15575 GCA_030545235.1 Helianthus tuberosus | reverse complement strand
GCATCATTTAAATGCAAATGGCCACGACCTAAGCACGAGGTGTAGGCATACACTTGACAGTTGCGATATGGATTCTTTTTCCCCAAAAAGGGAATTAAGATATAAAGTATCTCACTCGTGAGGAAACTTCTTGTGGGCTTATACTAGTGGTGTGTCTATTAATCATGACCCGGCTCTTCTATTCCAGGCCCTGAACGTACGACAATCATGTAAATCTGTATACAAGATTATTTTATATAATTGTCCCAAGTTATAAAAGAATTTATGCCTTGTGCATTCAAACCAATAAACGCTTTAAAAAAAGAGTCAGTTAATTGTATTTACCAGTGTAAACTGACGTATTTTTCAAAAAGATTAAGTGCAGGTACTACGCGAAATGGGCTGGAAGCTCCTGAGTATTAGATAAAGAGTCTTGCAAGCTCTTAATACTTAAAGTCTGTCGAACCATATTTTCTTTATGTTTTAGATCCGCCTGTGGATCCACATACAACCGCTTGTGTAATATTTAATTATACTTTGTGTTTCGGTTTGTATTAATATTTTACTTTCAAGACTTCCGCTGTGCATTAAACTATGATTAATTGACTATGATAATATCAACTACGTCACGATACTCCCCATCGGGCCCACCGGCCTGAGCTGTAAATATCGGGGTGTGACATCTTTAAAAACGCTTTCGTCACTCCACCCACTTGGACGATTAACATATAAATTATTATAATACCCTCAGAATCGGTTCACGACCGGTTGCATCTTTCGCCTTTTCGAACTGACGGAATCGAGATCACGATACGGAACTTGTTCCATAATTGCAAGAAATTTTGCTAGTATTTCTTTCCAAAAACCATCGTCGGTTTGGTTGTTTGCTATCTTTTAAAAATGTAACAAAAGTTATATATTAAAAAGTTTATATATTAAAAAAGTTTAAAATTTATATATTTTTACATACCAACAATTGGGCATTTTGACGTGCTAATCCACGCCTTAGCTAACGCCCCCTCCTCGATCTTTGACCATGGTTGCGCCTTCGCTCTCGAAGGTTGATCACCGTCTAGACGCGCCACTTACTTCCCTTTTTTCCGTTTCGAGGTTTGGGGTTGCGTCTCCGACACATATTCTTAAACTTCATTTTGTACGAGTTGAGACGAATGTACCGGTGGGGATGAAGGTGGTGGTTGCGATTGAAATTACGAGTTGAACAGGTTTCGTACTAACATTTGGTGAATGGATTGCATTTGGTTCATTTTAGCGAAAGCGTTGTGGATTTGTTGGAAACCCGAGAAAGAGAATTGCGATGCCGATCAACTCGGATTCATCGTTGGATAGTAGCCGGGTACCGAGAAAACATTTGGGTTTGTGTTCGGGTTTGGGTTTGGGTTCGGGTTGTATGGATCCATGGCTAAATTTATAAAAAAGATGAAGAAGTATATAAAGTTGAGAGAGAGATTAGGTTGGAATGGTATAAAAATGGGATAAAAGATGTATATTTATGGTTAAAATACTCCCTCCGTCCCATTTTAAATGTCCAAATTTCCACTTTTGGTTGTCCCAATTTAATTGTCATTTCCAAAAATGTAAATATAATTTCCAGTTTTGCCCTTACCATTACAAACTTCCATTTTTGGTTGTCCCAAATTAATTGTCATTTCTAAGGACATTATTGTCATTTTACAACCCAAAAAATAAAATACTCAAATATTTCTTAAATTGTGTGAATGTGGGTCCCATGACATCTAAAATGGGACGGAGGGAGTAATTAATTATTTTTTGAGTAAAATGCACGGATAGTCCCTGTGGTTTGGTAAAATTTCACCCTTAGTCCCCAACTTTTGGAAATTACACCCGTGCTCCCTGTGGTTTGACAATTTGTTACTCGGATAGTCCCTTGAGTGGATGGGGTTAGTTTTCTCCGTTAAGTCCATGTGAAATTACAAAATTACCCTTGCTTTTATTATATTCATCAACATCATCATCATTCAACAGTTGACTCATTCATCAGTTCACTCATCTTAGCAAGAACACATTAATCATTCATCCAAAAATCCAATTCTAAGAACACATCTTCAAAATTCACCAACACTCCATAACACAAATCGAGTCCCAATCTAGCACACAAATTCAAAAGGTGGGCACAAATCCATCTATACACCATCATTTATCATCATCGCACAAAGCCAGCTGCCTATACAAATCCATCGCACAAATCCATTTGTACAAATCCATACAAATTCCAGATCTGTTTATGATCATGTGTTGCTTTAGGCCACTCCGGTACAAACTCCAAATCTGTGTTGTTTGATTCATGCCCAAAACAACAACCGTAACTTCGGTACCACCCCCACCACAGTCGCACCATGTAACGAAGACGACGACGTTACGACTTATTGGTTTGATAGAAATCGGTTGGCCAACTGATCTAAAGCATTTGACTCGTGTTACATTTAATTGGTTTATGGGTTTTTAGGGCTTCTGGTTGAATTTGAAGATGAAGTTTCGTCACAGTTGAATTTGAAGTCGGTGGAGGGTGGAGGCGGCTGTAGAGGGTGACGGTGAAGGTTGGCGGTGTAGAGAAGATGACAGGGGTGGGAGAAGATTAGGTTTTTATAATTAGTTAATAGGTGCCCACTTGAGATCATAAGGGTAGTTTTTTTTTTTTAAAGAGAGGGGTAAATAAGTAATTTCATATGCAGTTAACGGAGAAAACTAACGGACATCCACTCCAGGGACCATCCGAGTAACAAACTGTCAAACCATAGGGAGCACTGGTGTAATTTCCAAAAGTTGGGGACTAAGGGTGAAATTTTACCAAACCACAGGGACTATCCGTGCATTTTACTCTTATTTTTTTTTAAAGAAAGAGCCGTTAAAGGCATTAATTTCAAAAAAAAAAATATTATTTTTTTCAAAAGACTAGCCGTTACACGGCACATTTCTCAAAAAATTGGCCCGACAAGGGCGTCGGTTTGAAGACGTTGAAGACGGGGCCGGCCTTAAGGGCGGTTTTCAGGCCCGACGACGAAGCCCGCCGGGCCTATGCTGGTCCCCATACCTAGTAGCCTAATTGGTTAGATTCTGTATAATATAATAAAAGGTAGCCTTTAAAAAAAAGGATTCACGTGCCCCTCATGTCTGCGCATGGTCACATGCTTACATGGACCAATGACATACTAGATACAGATCGAATGTCTTCCTTCTCTCTCGTCCACTAATCGCAACACTCTCTCTCCTCTCAGCTCTCCTTTTGATCTCATGCCACGTGTCAGGCCTCTGTTACTCGACTTTTCCCCCAATTTTCTTTCTTTTTTTTATTCAGTACACACATAACGTCTCTCTCTCTCTCTATTCGGTAAAACACACAGGATTGTTATCCTCTGACCGCATATATCCAAATATTAGGGTTTACCGGAACTTCGTCTTTCGTTTGCGGCGGCTTTCGCTTGTGTTGTTACCTCCGGTGAGTTTTTCCCTTAGATCTTGCTTGTTTTAGTTATTTAATGCTTATTATTATTATTATTATTATTATTATTATTATTATTATTATTATTATTATTATGATTGATGAGTTTGTAGGTTTTTATTGCTTGAAATATGCTTTTGAGTTTTAATGCTATTAGGATAATAGCTAATTTGATTTGTGTGTGATTTAGATTGGGTAAAAGTCAAAGTCAAATATTGTTATTATAGGCTAGAGTAAATGTAATTTGTGTGTGATTTAGATTGGTTGTTAGATGCTATGTGTTGTTTGGTTGCTGTGAAGGAAAGTTAGGTGTGAAATTGGATTCTGGACTGTTTTATTGTTTGATTTGATTGGATCAATTTTGTGGATTTTAAGTTTAATATTTGGTTTTTAGGATGTGTTTTAGTTCTTGTTTGGATTGATTGAGGAGAAATAGAAAAGAGAATGATGTGTTTGTGAAGTTATGTATTTATCTGTTTTGATTTCACTTTGTTAGGAACTCATCATGGTTGTAAAAATTGCTAGTTAGTCGGTGGGGTAATGACTAGTGATTAACCAGGATTAATCGGATTGGGATTTTATATGTAATTTTCAGTTTTATATACATACATATTTTTATTGGTAAATCTATTAAGTAAACAAGTTTTAACCCCTCCTCGACCCTTTTTGTTAAGTATACCTGATTAATCGCCAGAATCTACATGGTTTGGTTGGAAACTGGCCGGAAATTATAGGTTTTGGCCGGAATATGGTCGGAAGCGCTGATTTTTGGCCGGGTGACTAGGGCGGAGGGCTGATTAGGTCCGACTAGGGCCAACTAGGTCCGTTTAGGGCTGACTATCGATTAATGGACCGATTAACGAAAAATTACTCAGTGACTAGCCGACTAGCGATTAAGACTAGTCCCGGTTTTAATCTTATTTGGTGATATTTATCTGATATAATGCGCATAGGGTAAGAGCCCTGTCGAGTCTTGAAAGTATGAATGGTTTAATGTAAATAATGCGAATCTTGTGATTGAGGTCTAATACTATTGCTTTTTCTTCTTAATTGGTTTGTTGAATTGAGTTATAGGGTGGCCTCCTTTTTGAATAATTATATTGGGTTAACTGCGGTAAGATCTTGTTGTTTGTTGCATCATCAGTGCTGGATAGAATAATTTGAAGGAATGTTGGACTTGTCTATGAATGAGGTGGGATCTTATCAATACTTTCATTTATCATAACTGAATGATCATCAACAATTAGTCATCTTAAAGTTAGTTGACATTAGTGATTTAGTTCATGTTTAGCAGTTTATCAGTAGCATGTTTTTAGATTGCTTATTGGAAATGGTTGACACACCAAGGTCTAGTTGGTGGAATAAAGACGCCGACGCTTGTGGAAATGTTATCATTTTATATTATATTTCATAAAATAGCCACATCTGTTCTTTTTCATCTTGGTATGGAAGTATATTTTGTCAAAAAATAATGAGATTTTCTTTTTACTGGCATCTGATTTCACCATATATTGTGATGGGAATCTAAAGCATTGAAACATATTACTTGCACATGTACAATGACACTTGGATTACCTCCTATTAGTTGTCAGGAACTTCTTTTCAATTCCTTATTTGTGTCGATTTTCATTTTTAATATCGACTTTAAAAGCGATATAAGTGACAATTTCATGCAATATTTCTTTCTATGCACCTTAACCAGTTGTACTATCCTTTTGGTTATAGAATGTGATACTTTCTGAATTACTGAGTACTGAAACCACCTTTGTTCATGTATGCTTAACCCCCTCCAGGATCCATAGGAGACAAAATATCAGGATTTATGAGCTAATAAGATAATAGTTCACGTGAAATCCAAAATTTTACAATTACTGATCATGATTTTACCTATATGAAGTAAAGTTGTTATTTTACTCGTACCAAGTAAAGCAACATAAACAGTATAGTATTGGTTTGGTCTTTGGAAAATTCAAATCATATTGCAGTTCATTTGAAATTTAAGATACATTTTCTAAATTACAGCTTCTTTTTCTAACTGGTTTTGCAGCCCGACGATATTATTTGGGATGACCTTGATGCCTTCAATACTATTTATCAAGAAAAGGCAGAGAGAAATTCTAAGCCGTTAGATAAGAAAAAGAACATCATGGAAAAGGAATCACCATCTCATGCACCACCTGGTGTATTCAATGCTTCATGTGACGGTGATATTGTAAAAGACATGCCTAATTTGGCATCTGACGACACTAGAATGGCAAACAATTGCTTCAAAAGTAGCTACGCCACATCAGCGTCAGCTGATAATAACTCGTACAGTTACACACTAACGCAAGCAGGAGATCTTTGTTTTGTTGACAGTAATTGTGAGAAGGAATCAGGTGATCTTTTATACTACGGATGGCCTGATATAGGAAACTTTGACGATGTTGACAAGATGTTAAGGTAGATCTCACTTTGAAACTATGCAGTTAATGCGGTAAAAAATCGGATATTGGTTATCGTGGTGGGATATCGGTAATTTTAATATCATGCAGAATTTATATATATATATATATATCAAATTAACACTAACAATTCAGTATACTCTCTTACCATTAACAAATTAAACTTTTGCAACTTGCAAAACACTAACAATTGTAGCAAGTAGGAACTAATTAAGACTTAAACACTAACAATTAACAATTAAGACTTAAAACACTAATAGCAACAATAAGAAGAAAGACGAATGGTAGAACTAAGAAGAAAGGTACTGATATCGGGAAAATCGGTGATACATCGGTCCAGTATCGGTCAATATCGCCGATAATATCGGTACCGATATTCTGATCGATATTTGACACCGATATTTTACATGGGGACCGGTAACCGATATATCACCGATATTAACTGCATAGCTTTGAAAACCACAGGTTACTTGTTTTTCTTTCTTCTCTTTTTCCAAATGACACAATACTTTACACACTTTATTTTTCCATATGCAGAAGTTGTGATTCATCGTTTGGACTAGGTGTTACCGACAATGCTGATGAACTTGGCTGGTTTTCGTCGGATCAAGTTGCGGGTACCGAAGAAGCGTTAAAGATGGATTTTAAATTCCCGTGTCACGAGCCAAGTGGTTTAAAAAATATAATACACGCGGATCATGATTCTCCAGAATCAAATAATCGCAGGTCTAGGTGTATCTTTAAAAGCAAAGATGAGCTTAATTTTAAAGATCAGGTTAGTACATTTTTGTTTGTGACAGCACGCCTGATCAAGTTAACTTTCACCATCTGTGTTTAGGCCTATAAACGAACCGGACATTCATGAACTGTGCATGAACTTGTTCGGCGGGAAGTTCGTTTATTAATAAACGAACGAACATGAACACACATTTTGTTCGTTCATTTATGTTCGTGAACGCCCGTTTATGTTCGTTCATTTACATTTATTTATGTTTGTTTCAATTTAAATACATAAGTAGTTATATTTATATAAATATTAAACATAAAGGGAACTTTCTATCTACTTATATAAATATAACTAATTGGTAATTGGGCTTTCTAGTAATAAAAATGAGTTTTCCAATGGAATTTATCGTAATTAATCACTAATTTATATAAAAAATTACTTAAGGTTAGTTTATTTTTAGTAAATTATGTTCATTTATAATTCTTCAATTACGTTCATTTGTGTTGTTTATTGTTTGTTAAATTATGTTCGTTTAAGTTTGTTTGTTTATGTTCGCTTACATTCGTTAACTATTCGCTTAGGTTTTAAACGAACACGAACATGCCCATTTTCTTAATAAACGAACATGAACAAAAAATATACCTTGTAATTTATGTTTATATGTGTCTTTGTGTTAAAATTTACTTAACAATTTGCAGAATAAGCAGTCAAAGCATCAGAATCAGATGGAAGCAAAAAAAGCAGGACAAGGCACAGGAAACGATGATGGTTCCTTCTATCAAACAAGTGGTTTGACAGTGAACGACAGTCGGCTGTCTTCAAACAATATATCTGACCAAGTTTTTACCTCTGTAGACAATCAGCAGTCGTATGGAAACCAAGAAACCGATTATTTTGGTCACATGCAAAGCAACATGTTTTATCTACATCAGGATTATCCCCATCAAACTACGTCTGTTCCAATGCTGTCGGGCAGTAGATCTGAACATAAAGGTCTTAAGTCTACCTCCCCAATGAGCTCTTCGTATACATCCAACCAGATTCGCTCGACGGAGAATTCTGGTGAAGTTGATGAGCGAAAACAATCACGCAACTCACAAGGATTTCAGACGGGCATGATGTTTCAGCCTTCAAAGGGTGTCATGGTTTCAGCTGAAAAGCAAGTTAATCTATCGGTAAAGGAGCGTGAAAGTGATATTGAAGGAGTTCCGAAAGCAGTGGAGATAGGTTCGTTAAATGGACCGGAAAGCTCCTCTGTTAGTTCTCAGCTGGATGAAATCTCGCTTGAAGCTACTAGTTTCCGCCAGCTAAGACTCGCTATGGAACAGGTATGATGGTTTTGCTGTTTTCATGACAAACTGAGCATTGCATTTATTGTTATGGTATTGTGATGCATGAAATACACTTGTAAGTCAATGTTTGACCCATTATTATGATTTTGGGCTAGCATGTTGGCCTACAAGAAACGTAATGCAAAGCTCTAATATTTTTTTTTTATTTACTTTTTGGTAACCATAAGAACCCGTTACCGGATTTTCGCAGCTTGTGCTTGGCTATGCAGTTAAAATCGGTGATATATTGGTTATTGGTCCCCATGTAAAATATTGGTACCGATATCATCTGCGATATTGACCGATATATCACCGATTTCCCGATATAAGTACCTTTCTTCTTAGTTCTACCATCCGTCTTTCTTCTTATTGTTGCTATTAGTGTTTTAAGTCTTAATTGTTAAATGTTAGTGTTATAAGTCTTAATCACTTCCTACTTGCTACAGTTGTTAGTGTTTTGCAAGTTGCAAAAGGTTAATTTATTAATGGTAGGAGAGTATACTGAATTGTTAGTGTTAAATTGCTATATATATATATATAGGACAAAGATCCGTTAGGAACCACCTCTTATTGCGAGAACCGCGAGAACCAATGTGAACGCAACAAAAAATGCCTAAAAATAGCTAAAAATCACACAAATTTTTTTTTTTTTATATTTTTTATAACAAAATCGCTACTTTTCGTAGCAAAAAAAAAAAAAAAAATTAATTTTTTTTTTTTTTTTTTTAAATTTTTTTTTTTTTGGCTTCTAAAAGTAGCGATTTTAACATAAAAAATATTAAAAAAATCAAAAAAAAATTTTTAGATTTTTTAGGTTTTTTGGGGGTTTAGTTTTTAGCCTTTTAGCTGGGGGGGGGGGGGGGGGGGGGGGGGGTGTGGGGGGGGTTTAGGTTTTTGGGGGGTGGGGGAGGGGGGTTTAGGTTTTTGGGGTGGGTGGGTTGGGGGGGGGGGGGGGGGGGGGGGGGGTGGGGGGGTTTAGGTTTTTTTTTGGGGGGGGGGGTGGGGTTAGGTTTTTTTAGCTATTTTAGGTTGTGTTCACATTGGTTCTCGCGGTTCTCGCATGAACCTTACCCTATATATATATATATATATAAATTCTGCATGATATTAAAATTACCGATATCCCACCGCAATAACCTATATCTCCAATATCGGTCCTTGAACGATATCTGATTTTTTACCGCATTAACTGCTTAGTATGAGTGTGCTTGGCAGGTGGCCTTCAACCATTGTTCAATATCAATGTGGATATGTGGTCACACAAGGGTTATAGGATCAGAAATTGGTATATCAAATAGAAAGCATTCATTGAGATACTTTTCGAAAAAGAAGCATTGAACATAGTACTTGGCATGCACCTGATTCTTACTTTTTTATTCTCTTGGTTAACTTTACAAAGTTGCTTGAATTGAACTTGTGTTTTTCAGTTGGATTTGAGATCCAAGTTATGCATACGGGACAGTCTGTACCGTTTGGCTAGAAGCGCCGAGCAACGGCATAATGATCCAAATCCAACCAGCAGTAATGATCTTGGTAGGCCTTTAATGGCTGAAAGGTCTAACAAGTATGATCATCTTACTCTCTCTTATGTTGTGATTTATTGTTCTCTTTCAATGTAGTGTAGTAAGTGACTAGCTCTTCTCATCTTTTTAATATTTCCGATTACAGATGCACTGGATTCATGGATATAGAAACCGATACAAATCCGATAGATCGGTCTGTAGCTCATTTATTGTTTCACAGGCCTTCAGAATCACCTAAGTTGCCTATTCCATTGCCTCCCAACCCAAATATGGTAAAATATACATGAAAATATATACGGATTACATGTGACCCGCTTTTTTATAAAATTACTATCTCTTTGATTAACAGAACCAGGGGTCTACTCGGATGCTGGCAGAGAAGCTAGTTTGTCTGGAGGAAGCTGCAGCTGAATCAAATGATAGGATCTGTGGCGACTGAGTTATTGTTTATATGTATACTGTTGTGCAATATTATGTATAAAATTATCCAAGAGGCCTGGTCATGGGTTCGCGACATATACGAGTAGGGCTTTTATAGTTTCTTGGTGTATATCCTTTGTCGCGTTAGCAGTTTATCTCTTCTGGTTTTTAACCTTGATGTCTTTCAACTAACTGTTTCTTTTTCAGTATATATAGAACTACACGCCTCACATAAAGATAGTTTTATACAAACATTTCTCTCAAAGAAGCTTACTACGAGTTTGGTAATGTGATGGTTAACTATATATTAAATCTTGATCCCACATGTAAGGTTTATGACTTCATGTTACACTCTTCATATCCTTCAGGGATTTGGTGTTTTCACAATAGAGTTATAAGCATCCTTACATCAGATATGTACAATCATCACAACTATTTTATTTAATGATTTTTTACTACTCTTACTCACCGTTAAACAAGAAGAAGATTAAAAATATCGCAATCGCGTGTATCCACCGTAGTAAGGCGGTGGAGAACGAGCTAGTTGGGCGGTGATAACAGAATTATTGTGCTCTGGTGGTCGGAATAGTTCGCGGGAGAAGACAAGTGTGAATTAAAGGGTGTGAAAGCGAACGAGTTAAGAAAAGGGGAGGGGTGTAACTGGTGTGATTAAGTAAAGTGGATGAAATGACCATTTTACCCTTTGACCGTTAGTGGGTAACGATTGACTTTGACAGGGTTAAGGTGCAAGGTCCAAGATTGATGCAACTAGGAAATGTCAGGGTGTAAAGCAACAAAATTTTGAAAATAGGGGGTATGGGTGTCAGTGCCCTCAAACCACAGGAGGTAAAATTGCAAGTTTACTCTAATTATTTTCTAAGGTGGCCCATTTTAACCTGTCACGTCACCCAGCCCACCTGTTTTGCCATACAAACACGCCCGTTTTGTTTTGTTTTCTTTTAATGTAATAAGATTTAAAATTTACAAAAGTTTTGCGACATCCTTCATTAGCGTTACCATTTCTTTATGGCAAATAACTAGATTGTTGCCATAGGGCGGGCGTTGCGGCGGCGCCTTAGTTGTTTTGTAGCTTGCGGCACGTTGTGTAAAACGTTAACCATATGAAAACGCATGTTTCGACGTATACGATCTAAAGCATTGCAGTTACAAAAGAAACGGAATAGAGCCCAAGTTGGTTCATTTAGTGAGTTGTCCGCCTAACCACTACACCACCCTTACCTTTGCATCAAAACTTAGCGTTGTCAAAACGTACAATACTTTGAATTTATACCGTCGAATGAAAACGCATTATATTTTACCCGACTCGTTTCCGAATACAATTTACGTCAAAACATAGACCAACAAAAAACGTACTAAAAATAAGCATGAAAAGGTATTATATTGAACCAGACTCATTTCAGGGAAATGAATTATGTCGAAACGTGAATTTATACCAATGTGTACATTAAAATGTCAAAACGTAGACAAACTAAAAGCGCATATAAAAATAAGCATGAAAATGCATTATAGTTGACCCGACTTGTTTCCGAAAAATATACATTGGAACGTTAATTTATACCGACACATACATAAAAGTAACCACATGAGAAAATAGTTTTAGTCTCTTCTTTAAGCTAAAGAATGAAACTATGAGTAAATTTGAAAAGTTAGAACTCAAAGGGATGTAAATTACATTTTATAAAGTTCTTAAAATGTGTAAAGAGTGCTTAGAGAGTTTAGGTGTCTTTTTATCAAATTACAAAGTCTAGGGGCAGGTTGGTTTGTGGCAAAGCGGCCTTTTTTGTCATGTTAAAAAGTCCAAGGGCACTTTGGACAGTGGCATCTTTTACTCTTTTTTAACGGCAAATTTCTTTTAATCTACACTGTCTTCTATGGCTTTGGCTTTGGCTTTGTCAATAGACCATACTTCAAACCTATATGTTTAAAGACTTTATCTTTACAATAAACCATCATATTCCCTTTGCTGGTGTGTACTATAATATTATGTTATAGAATAGAACCCTATATATATGAGGCAAATATGAAACATAAATAACCAATATTTAACAACAGCGAGGTTAACATCAACAAGATCATTGCTTTTATTTATTCTTTTATTAAATATTAGAAAACGAACCACTGAAATAACAAGTTAACATTACGAGCGAAAAATCTAGACAGGCTGGGGCACCTCCAGGCTACCAACATGCCCCGCCAGTGCCCGGCACCCTCTCCTCTCATCTTCTCCGACCGCCTCCATCACCAGCCTCTTAAAGAAACCAACTTGTTACCCGTAGTTAAAGATGACCGGATTCAAGTAATCCGAACCCCCTAAAATGTGAAAGGAGATTTCCATAAGTTGTGAAGAGGTTCTGGGTTTATAGTAAGGTTTCGTGTTTGTAATGTAATCATGCAAACATCTGTCTTCATTTATGTACTCAGGTACCTATGTCATGTGTGAACAGTCACAAAACCCGACCTCTTGATTTTCTGTTACTGTTTGTATTCTTCTGCCGTAAGAATAAAACTCATAAAGATCGAACAAACCGTATAACATCCATCCTCCATTTATTCCTTGGGTGAGTTTTCTTTCTCCTTACTGAACCGTGATTTGTGCTTATAATACTCTTCGAGCTCATTCTCCAGTTTCTCGATGAACTCACTCGTATGCTCAAGTGACTGTTCATATTTGTATTTTTCTAAGGCCTGCAAAATCCAAATATCATTCTAGAAAACCATCAAAGTTTCCAAAAGTTTATTTTACGCAATCAGTCCCAAATAAACTAAATTTGCAGATCAAAGAAAACGCTACCTTGGCTTTTGATAGGGTGTCTGGAGGTGACATAATCTCGGGTTGCACATAATTTTTTCCACGATAAAAAATGATGACATTATTAGGTTTAATGTCAATCACAATGCCTTTACTTAGTCGAGTGAGCTCATCAGCGTATTCGTGAATTTGTCCAGGTTTACAAGGTTTGCAAACAACCTTAACGGTCTCATGGTTCTTCCAATGAAGGTGCATATTAAGAACAACCCCGCCAAATACACCGCGTCTCCCAACTGGAACGTAATGTTTCTTTTTCTCACCGGTTCGTTTAAGATAGAACTTCTCCTCCTCTGTTAAGCTTTCGGGGTCGTATACTTCAGCTGCGGCTTTTCGTACCTCGAATTTTCTTAGCTTTTCAATTAACCATTCTTCCTTTCTTTTAGCCTAGTGAGGCAAACAAATGAATGTTTATAACTAATTTAGCGGCAGTGTTATTGTTTGACACTTCGAGTACAAGTGGCGATTTTGACCCACTTACTTATGAATGGGCTATGCAGTTAATATCGCCGATATTTTGTTATCGGTCCTTGATGAGATGTCGGTGAAAAACATCGGTACCAATATTATAGCGATATTGGACCAATATTTGACGGATATATCACCGATTTTCCTAATATCAGTGCCTTCATTCTTAGTTCTACCATCCGTCTTTCTTCTTATTTCTGCTATTAGAGTTTTAAGTCTTAATTATTAATTGTTACTTGCTATTGCAAGTTGCGAAAAGGTTAATTTGTTAATGGTGGGAGAGTATACTGGATTGTTAGTGTTAAATTGCTATATATATATATATATATATAAATTCTGCATGGTATTTAAATTACCAATATCCCAACGTGATTACCAATATCTCAAATATTGGTCCTTGACCGATATCCGATTTTTTACCGCATTAACTGCTTAGTGAACGGGTCAGTTTGAGTTGCGTTTTATTGAAAAGATAAAAAGGGCATGGGTGAAATGGGTTGAAACTTAAAAGAGTACACTGCACATATACTAGTTGATACGTAAACAAAGCAGAAAGCAAGCTACAAACCAGTCTAACCTTTCCAAGCCTGTATAAAATCCTGACTTCTGGATTTGGGGATCTCATCTTTTTCTTCGCCTTTAATCGATAAAACCTCAGTTCGTTAAGTTTAGCCTTCTTAGACACTTGAATCCGCCTTTGTTTCTTTTCTCTCTCTTGCAAGCGGTTAACCGGTTTATCTATACAAAACCTGACACTGCCTTTATCTGTTGTCATCTCAACAGCAGAGTTGGTCGCTAATCGGACATGTGAGTTTAATGAATGAATACTATGTTGCAGAAATACAGGTTTTTGGTTAAGATAACGATAACGAGCAATCGGATTGGAATTCGTGTGAACATGTCTTATGTCTGGGAAATGATTCTGGTGTATCAAACACCTGCATTTAAACATCAACAAAATTCTAAAAAACCCCAAACCCAATATAAATAGTTACAAACTAATAACTATCCAGAAGTGTTACACAACGCAAACAAAAGCTTAATTAATATCTGAAACTAATGTATCATTAACTTGTTTGAATTCGAAAAAAAAGAAAAACCTGCCTAAAATGCCGTTTATTACTTTTAGCATGAGCGGACTATGAACAAGTGGCAAAAATGAAACCCTAGAAACAAAAAATTGTATGAATTAGATAGGGAAATTGGAGAGCAATGTTTACCGGACATGGTGGCGAATGGATGGATTAGTTATGGAACGGGAAATACGGCGACCAATGAATCTTATTGACATGAGGCTGTGTGTGAAGTTCAGCAGGCGGCACTGCAACGCTGATCGGGCGGATCCAGGAAACCCTAATGCGCGAATCGAACTCGTGATGTCAACTTGGAAATTAGAAAGGACATCCGCTCCACTCTAAAGAAATAAATTTAAAGATAAAGATATCGTCTACAAAAGCAAAATGCACGGATAGTTTCTCTGGTTTTGTAAAATAACACCTACAATCTCTAATTTCTGAAAATTACACCTGTGGTCCCTGTGGTTTGACAATTTATTACTCGGATTACGGATAGTCCCTGAAGTGGATAGACGTTAGTTTTCTCAGTTAAGTTGATGTAAAAAGACTAAATTACCCTTACTGGGAATCTAGTTATTATTTATACACATAAAATAAATAGCTTCTTCTCACCTCTCTAACCCATATCACCTTACCAACCACCTCCGGCGATGAGATTTGAAGCTAGCTAACGACCGGCGACGGAAATGAGCCGGTGGGGATGTCTTTTTCAGAGATGGGAGTGGTAACATATCTGGAAGAGAAAAGGAGGGGGGAGCCTCCTAGCCAAGATGTGAAGGCGGTTCGTAATTCCCGCCCTATCTCTGGTTTTCTCGAAGCACACCACAAACCCTCTTTGAGGTACGATTTCTACAATAGGCTTTTCTTGGTTCTTAATTAATTGTTTGGTGATTTAGTTTGTGCGTATCTTCAACTTCCAACCATTAGTCACTAGTCATTGTCCTCCTTATTGCCACCATCACCACGAGTGTTTTCGAAAATCAGAGAAAAAATAAAAAAAAGAATATGTATTTATAAAATGGTAGGTAATAAGAATTGGTACTCGATTATGAGCTGCTTCAATTCAAGTCTTCGGAATCCAATATTGCCACATGGCCTGCTTCTTTCTAAATCTCTAGAATTTCAACATGACCTGCTCCAAGTTTTAATCTCTTCTATATATTAGATATATGTAAAAGTCTAAACGTCATGAGCTCTTATAACAACCAAATCAACATAAACCGATACAATGAAAAGCCTCATCTGCTTCATCATGAAGAAGAAGAAGTTGTTGTTCGTGGCATTTTCTTTGATTTGGTATTC
>JARYGA010017692.1:0-60971 GCA_030545235.1 Helianthus tuberosus | reverse complement strand
TCTGGAATGTTGATAGCGGTTGTTCCAGAGATAAAAACGGGTAACATTTCACTGTTGCAAAAAGTTCAAATTTTTTTTACAGATGATATGTTTCCTTTGGAGGAGATTAAAGAAGTAAGAAATGATCAGCAAAAGGTACCGTTTACATTCAGTACTTTGATTTGAATTTGATTAGTCTTCAATCTAATGACGGAACGGTTAAGCAAAAATATTTTTCTCTTTTTCTTAGTTTATAACTTTGTACATACTGTGTCCTTTCTCTAGTAAATGGTAAATTTGCGCAAAAATACAAGATTTATGCACAAATTTAGGGGGGGGAGAGGAACATATAGATCGATATAGAGTTTAGGGGGAGAAAACTCAGAAAATACAAAAAGAGTTTGCTGTAAATATGTATTGTATGTATTGTTTTAGGGGGAGAAAATGAGAAAAATACAAAAACATTTGAAAAATGAAAAAGCCAAAAAGAAAAATTGCATGATATGGGAAGTGAAATAAATGTTCGTGTTAAAGGGTTTGACTAACACATGTAAGGTGCCATAGCTGAAAAGATTAGGATCTACTGCGATATGTCGATAGGCTTGACGCTCAACATGATAAAAGATACGAAGTGATATAAACATAACGAACTATGTACCATGTGGGTAACATACCAACGGCGTATGATTTTATGGTCTTAAATCTTGCGTTGATAGATAGCCAACATCTGAGGTTTCGGGTCTTTATATTGTTGAATCATCCGGGGATATCTTGGCTGTCCTTCTGTTCAGAACTAAAATTGTACATGAACCGAGGAAAGAAAGTCACTTGGAATTAGCTCATTTCTATTTGAATGTTTGTATGTTGTCCCGATACACACAATTTTGATCTGATTCTGAAATCTTCTCTGAAAAACTCGTGTACCTCCTCTGCTGCATCCAGATATATGCTGACCTGGAGGTGCTAGGCAACGACAGCTTCTGTTGCATCCAGATACATGCTGACCTAGCTGTACGTTGTCGCGCTATAGATCTAATAAACCCGAAAGAGGCCCTCAAGTGCCCAAAAGAAACTCAAGAAACCTATATCAAATTGAGAAAAACTCATTTGATCTGTATATTATACCATCTCTACTTAAGATCTATTCTGTTCTCTTCTCAACCTATTCCCAGTTAAGATTTCAGAGATCTGGATTGGACTTGTGAAATATGTGGTAGGGAAGCTACTTGCATGATAGAGTGTGCTGTATATAATTCCAGGATTTGATTAGTATTTATTTGGGTGTTCATTGTTAAGAAATCAAAACATGATAAAACAGATTATATGCAGTCCTAGACACAGTCAGGATATCTTAAAGGATGACATCAGTATACTCACCTGCTACGATGAATCGTTGTGCTTACCTTGATCGTTGGGGTATGCCTTGGAATGGGACACACGGGTATAATAGTATAATATTGCCTTAAGCATATCACGAAGTTGAAAAATTGAAAGTTGAGCGTTAAAGTTTAAGTGGACAAACATATTGGCAATCGCATAGACCAGTTTGATTAGGCTCATACTGAAAAGTGTTCCTTAGTCTGCCTGAGAACGAATTTTGATCCCATTGCAATTGTAATTGTATATTATGGTAGTTGTTTATATTTTGAGTTCTTATTTGTTTCTTGCTCTTAAAATTTTAAAAAAATTAAAAAAAAATAGAAAAATTCAAAAATACAAAAATAGTGTTTTGTTTTTCTATAAAACCAAAAAAATAAATAAAAAAAAATAATAGTGTGTTTATTTGTTTTTCTTAAAATTAAAAAAATATAACCGTTCTTGAAGATTTGACTGATCATCAAAAGTTAAAAGAATTTAAATTGTGAAATTTCATGTACCTAGTGTTCATATGGTACTCTCCCTGTTGCATAAGAAATGTTTGCTTATAAGTTTGTGAGTATGTGCAGAACTTGATTTCAATCAAGAACAGGGGTTGATGAAGACTGAGATGCTGTTAGTTGCTGAAGAAGCCTGAAGCAGCACAACAACAAGATATACCTGAGTCAGAAGAATCGGATACGAATTGCCGTCTGACAGTGATAGTGCATTTGAAGAAGTACCGTGAACCTGCTTGAAAGACAAAGACTGAAGAAGAAAAGAGCTGCTGAGAATCCTCCTCTCACATCCTTTTGACAAGACTTCAAGCAAAGCTGATCAAGATCCTGATATGAAGCTAACCACAAGAGCTGAAGAAAAGAGACCCAGTGCTGAGAGTTCAGAAGTCAAGAACTTCCACAACATCTGCAGCATAGCTACAACCATAGACTTCGTTGAAGACGTTGCTGAATTCATGCTATGAAGACAATTTGATGGCATCAGTCTAGGGGGAGATTGTTAGGCCCTAAAGTGTGAGACTGACGCATCAAATTTACACAACGGGTTATGGTTATGAACTGGGTCTTACCGGGTTAGTTTATATTAGGTTGTGGACCTTTATAGGTCACTTGGGCCAAGCTTTAGGCCATGTGGGCCAAGCAGGCCCAAGGGGAGCCCATGTAGGGAAGTGGGCTTTAGTAAGTATATAAACAAGTTTTCAACTTGTTTTAGGGTGGGACCCTCCTAGTTACAGAAATTCTAGAGAAACAGAGAGTGGGAGGCGATTTGGTTGTGAGCACTTGTACTAGACGATTTTGCTTTGATAGTAATAGAATCGTGTGCAAGTGTTGAAAGTGATTCGGTGTGTTTTTCGTATTCGGTTCGTATTTCATATTTTTGTGTTTTTCTTGAATCTCACCAAGTTTGGATTCCGCACAAACTTGGTGATTGTTTGATATCATTTAAAGATCCGGTTTCACGGGACTTACACACGTGTATATGTTGACATTTAAGAGATATACAGTCAAGAAAATCAAGGGCAATGGTGATATATATGCAGATTAGACAACAAAAAAAACACTCAACAAATGGCTACAATTTAAGGAATGTGTTTAGTGACGGCATCAGATTCCTAATTGATGGAGAAAGATTGATGGAGAAAGGTCTGGTGTAAGAAAAGCTGCTTCTAGGAGGTTGTCAAGTGTTTTCACTCGACGATTCCATTCTTGGGTGGTTGGTTTGGCCCTTGTTCCTGTAACTCGAATCCTAGCCCGGTATATCCCATTTTAATTTTACACCATTGTTAACCTCTGATCTTTTAAACTAAATCACACGTGTATATGTTGACATTTAAGAGATACACAGTCAAGAAAATCAAGGGCCATGGTGATATATATGCGGATTAGAAACCAAAAAAAAACACTTAACAAATGGCTACAATTTAAGGAATGTGTTTAGTGACGGCATCAGATTCCTAATTGGTGGAGAAAGGTCTGGTGGTAAGAAAAGCTGCTTCTAGGAGGTTGTCAAATGTTTTCGCTCGACGATTCCATTCTTGGGTGGTTGGTTTGGCCCTTGTTCCTGTAACTCGAATCGTAGCCCGGTATATCCCATTTTAATTTTACACCATTGTGAACCTTACGCCTTTTTTACTCTCTGATCGAGGTTCTCGGCATTGAAAAATCTTCATAAACTAAATCACACGTGTATATGTTGACATTTAAGAGATATACAGTCAAGAAAATCAAGGGAAATGGTGATATATATGCGGATTAGACACCAAAAAAAACACTAAACAAATGGCTACAATTTAAGGAATGTGTTTAGTGACGGCATCAGATTCCTAATTGATGGAGAAAATTCAGGTGGTAAGAAAAGCTGCTTCTAGAAGGTTGTCAAGTGTTTTCGCTCGACGATTCCATTCTTGGGTGGTTGGTTTGGCCCTTGTTCCTGTAACTCGAATCCTAGCCCGGTATATCCCATTTTAATTTTACACCATTGTGAACCTTACGCCTTTTTTACTCTCTGATCGAGGTTCTCGGCATTGAAAAATCTTCGTAAACTAAATCACACGTGTATATGTTGACATTTAAGAGATATACAGTCAAGTAAATCAAGGGCAATGGGCATATATATGCAGATTAGACACCAAAAAAACACTCAACAAATGGCTACAATTTAAGGAATGTGTTTAGTGACGGCATCAGATTCCTAATTGATGGAGAAAGGTCTGGTGTAAGAAAAGCTGCTTCTAGGAGGTTGTCAAGTGTTTTCGCTCGACGATTCCATTCTTGGGTGGTTGGTTTGGCCCTTGTTCCTGTAACTCGAATCGTAGCCCGGTATATCCCATTTTAATTTTACGCCATTGTGAATCTTATGGCTTTTTTACTCTCTGATCGAGGTTCTCGGCATTGAAAAATCTTCGTAAACTAAATTACACGTGTATATGTTGACATTTAAGAGATATACAGTCAAGAAAATCAAGGGCAATGGTGATATGTATGCAGATTATACACCAAAAAAAACACTCAACAAATGGCTACAATTTAAGGAATGTGTTTAGTGACGGCATCAGATTCCTAATTGATAGAGAAAGGTCTGGTGTAAGAAAAGCTGCTTCTAGGAGGTTGTCAAGTGTTTTCGCTCGACGATTCCATTCTTGGGTGGTTGGTTTGGCCCTTGTTCCTGTAACTCGAATCCTAGCCCGGTATATCCCATTTTAATTTTACACCATTGTTAACCTCTGATCTTTTAAACTAAATCACACGTGTATATGTTGACATTTAAGAGATATACAGTCAAGAAAATCAAGGGCCATGGTGATATATTTGCGGCTTAGACACCAAAAAAACACTTAACAAATGGCTACAATTTAAGGAATGTGTTTAGTGACGGCATCAGATTCCTAATTGATGGAGAAAGGTCTGGTGGTAAGAAAAGCTGCTTCTAGGAGGTTGTCAAGTGTTTTCGCTCGACGATTCCATTCTTTGGTGGTTTTGTTTGGCCCTTGTTCCTGTAACTCGAATCGTAGCCCGGTATATCCCATTTTAATTTTACGCCATTGTGAACCTTATGGCTTTTTTACTCTCTGATCGAGGTTCTCGGCATTGAAAAATCTTCGTAAACTAAATCACAAGTGTATATGTTGACATTTAAGAGATATACAGTCAAGAAAATCAAGGGCAATGGTGATATGTATGCAGATTATACACCAAAAAAAACACTCAACAAATGGCTACAATTTAAGGAATGTGTTTCGTGACGGCATCAGATTCCTAATTGATGGAGAAAGGTCTGGTGTAAGAAAAGCTGCTTCTAGGAGGTTGTCAAGTGTTTTCGCTCGACGATTCCATTCTTGGGTGGTTGGTTTGGCCCTTGTTCCTTTAACTCGAATCCTAGCCCGGTATATCCCATTTTAATTTTACACCATTGTTAACCTCTGATCTTTTAAACTAAATCACACGTGTATATGTTGACATTTAAGAGATATACAGTCAAGAAAATCAAGGGCCATGGTGATACATATGCGGATTAGACACCAAAAAAAACACTCAACAAATGGCTACAATTTAAAGAATGCGTTTAGTGACGGCATCAGATTCTTAATTCATGGAGAAAGGTCTGGTGGCAAGAAAAGCTGCATCTAGGAGGTTGTCAAGTGTTTTCGCTCGACGATTCCATTCTTGGGTGGTAGGTTTGGCTCTTGTTTCTGTAACTCGAATCCTAGCCCGGTATATCCCATTTTAATTTTACACCATTGTGAACCTTACGCCTTTTTTACTCTCTGATCGAGGTTCTCGGCATTGAAAAATCTTCATAAACTAAATCAGACGTGTATATGTTGACATTTAAGAGATATACAGTCAAGAAAATCAAAGGAAATGGTGATATATATGCGGATTAGACACAAAAAAAAACACTCAACAAATGGCTACAATTTAAGGAATGTTTTTAGTGACGGCATCAGATTCCTAATTGATGGAAAAAATTCAGGTGGTAAGAAAAGCTGCTTCTAGAAGGTTGTCAAGTGTTTTCGCTCGACGATTCCATTCTTGGGTTGTTGGTTTGGCCCTTGTTCCTGTAACTCGAATCCTAGCCCGGTATATCCCATTTTAATTTTACACCATTGTGAACCTTACGCCTTTTTTACTCTCTGATCGAGGTTCTCGGCATTGAAAAATCTTCGTAAACTAAATCACACGTGTATATGTTGACATTTAAGAGATATACAGTCAAGTAAATCAAGGGCAATGGTGATGTATATGCAGATTAGACACCAAAAAAAACACTCAACAAATGGCTACAATTTAAGGAATGTGTTTAGTGACGGCATTAGATTCCTAATTGATGGAGAAAGGTCTGGTGTAAGAAAAGCTGCTTCTAGGAGGTTGTCAAGTGTTTTTGCTTGACGATTCCATTCTTGGGTGGTTGGTTTGGCCCTTGTTCCTGTAACTCGAATCCTAGGCCGGTATATCCCATTTTAATTTTACACCATTGTTAACCTCTGATCTTTTAAACTAAATCACACGTGTATATGTTGACATTTAAGAGATATACAGTCAAGAAAATCAAGGGCCATGGTGATATATATGCGGATTAGACACCAAAAAAAACACTCAACAAATGGCTACAATTTAAAGAATGTGTTTAGTGACGGCATCAGATTCTTAATTCATTGAGAAAGGTCTGGTGGCAAGAAAAGCTGCATCTAGGAGGTTGTCAAGTGTTTTCGCTCGACGATTCAATTCTTGGGTGGTAGGGTTGGCTCTTGTTTCTGTAACTCGAATCCTAGCCCGGTATATCCCATTTTAATTTTCCACCATTGTGAACCCTACGCCTTTTTTACTCTCTGATCGAGGTTCTCGGCATTGAAAAATCTTCATAAACTAAATCACACGTGTATATGTTGACATTTAAGAGATATACAGTCAAGAAAATCAAGGGAAATGGTGATATATGTGCGGATTAGACACCAAAAAAACACTCAACAAATGGCTACAATTTAAGGAATGTGTTTAGTGACGGCATCAGATTCCTAATTGATGGAGAAAATTCAGGTGGTAAGAAAAGCTGCTTCTAGAAGGTTGTCAAGTGTTTTCGCTTGACGATTCCATTCTTGGGTGGTTGGTTTGGCCCTTGTTCCTGTAACTCGAATCCTAGCCCGGTATATCCCATTTTAATTTTACACCATTGTGAACCTTACGCCTTTTTTACTCTCTGATCGAGGTTCTCGGCATTGAAAAATCTTCGTAAACTAAATCACACGTGTATATGCTGACATTTAAGAGATATACAGTCAAGTAAATCAAGGGCAATGGTGATATATATGCAGATTAGACACCAAAAAAAACACTCAACAAATGGCTACAATTTAAGGAATGTGTTTAGTGACGGCATCAGATTCCTAATTGATGGAGAAAGGTCTGGTGTAAGAAAAGCTGCTTCTAGGAGGTTGTCAAGTGTTTTCGCTCGACGATTCCATTCTTGGGTGGTTGGTTTGGCCCTTGTTCCTGTAACTCGAATCCTAGCCCGGTATATCCCAATTTAATTTTACACCATTGTTAACCTCTGATCTTTTAAACTAAATCACACGTGTATATGTTGACATTTAAGAGATATACAGTCAAGAAAATCAAGGGCCATGGTGATATATATGCGGCTTAGACACCAAAAAAAAACACTTAACAAATTGCTACAATTTAAGGAATGTGTTTAGTGACGGCATCAGATTCCTAATTGATGGAGAAAGTTCTGGTGGTAAGAAAATTGCTTCTAGGAGGTTGTCAAGTGTTTTCGCTCGACGATTCCATTCTTGGGTGGTTGGTTTGGCCCTTGTTCCTGTAACTCAAATCCTAGCCCGGTATATCCCATTTTAATTTTACACCATTGTGAACCTTACGGCTTTTTTACTCTCTGATCGAGGTTCTCGGCATTGAAAAATCTTCATAAACTAAATCACACGTGTATATGTTGACATTTAAGAGATATACAGTCAAGAAAATCAAAGGAAATGGTGATATATATGCGGATTAGACACAAAAAAAAAACACTCAACAAATGGCTACAATTTAAGGAATGTGTTTAGTGACGGCATCAGATTCCTAATTGATGGAAAACATTCAGGTGGTAAGAAAAGCTGCTTCTAGAAGGTTGTCAAGTGTTTTCGCTCGACGATTCCATTCTTGGGTTGTTGGTTTGGCCCTTGTTCCTGTAACTCGAATCCTAGCCCGGTATATCCCATTTTAATTTTACACCATTGTGAACCTTACGCCTTTTTTACTCTCTGATCGAGGTTCTCGGCATTGAAAAATCTTCGTAAACTAAATCACACGTGTATATGTTGACATTTAAGAGATATACAGTCAAGTAAATCAAGGGCAATGGTGATGTATATGCAGATTAGACACCAAAAAAAACACTCAACAAATGGCTACAATTTAAGGAATGTGTTTAGTGACGGCATTAGATTCCTAATTGATGGAGAAAGGTCTGGTGTAAGAAAAGCTGCTTCTAGGAGGTTGTCAAGTGTTTTTGCTTGACGATTCCATTCTTGGGTGGTTGGTTTGGCCCTTGTTCCTGTAACTCGAATCCTAGGCCGGTATATCCCATTTTAATTTTACACCATTGTTAACCTCTGATCTTTTAAACTAAATCACACGTGTATATGTTGACATTTAAGAGATATACAGTCAAGAAAATCAAGGGCCATGGTGATATATATGCGGATTAGACACCAAAAAAAACACTCAACAAATGGCTACAATTTAAAGAATGTGTTTAGTGACGGCATCAGATTCTTAATTCATGGAGAAAGGTCTGGTGGCAAGAAAAGCTGCATCTAGGAGGTTGTCAAGTGTTTTCGCTCGACGATTCAATTCTTGGGTGGTAGGGTTGGCTCTTGTTTCTGTAACTCGAATCCTAGCCCGGTATATCCCATTTTAATTTTCCACCATTGTGAACCTTACGCCTTTTTTACTCTCTGATCGAGGTTCTCGGCATTGAAAAATCTTCATAAACTAAATCACACGTGTATATGTTGACATTTAAGAGATATACAGTCAAGAAAATCAAGGGAAATGGTGATATATATGCGGATTAGACACCAAAAAAACACTCAACAAATGGCTACAATTTAAGGAATGTGTTTAGTGACGGCATCAGATTCCTAATTGATGGAGAAAATTCAGGTGGTAAGAAAAGCTGCTTCTAGAAGGTTGTCAAGTGTTTTCGCTCGACGATTCCATTCTTGGGTGGTTGGTTTGGCCCTTGTTCCTGTAACTCGAATCCTAGCCCGGTATATCCCATTTTAATTTTACACCATTGTGAACCTTACGCCTTTTTTACTCTCTGATCGAGGTTCTCGGCATTGAAAAATCTTCGTAAACTAAATCACACGTGTATATGCTGACATTTAAGAGATATACAGTCAAGTAAATCAAGGGCAATGGTGATATATATGCAGATTAGACACCAAAAAAAACACTCAACAAATGGCTACAATTTAAGGAATGTGTTTAGTGACGGCATCAGATTCCTAATTGATGGAGAAAGGTCTGGTGTAAGAAAAGCTGCTTCTAGGAGGTTGTCAAGTGTTTTCGCTCGACGATTCCATTCTTGGGTGGTTGGTTTGGCCCTTGTTCCTGTAACTCGAATCCTAGCCCGGTATATCCCAATTTAATTTTACACCATTGTTAACCTCTGATCTTTTAAACTAAATCACACGTGTATATGTTGACATTTAAGAGATATACAGTCAAGAAAATCAAGGGCCATGGTGATATATATGCGGCTTAGACACCAAAAAAAAACACTTAACAAATTGCTACAATTTAAGGAATGTGTTTAGTGACGGCATCAGATTCCTAATTGATGGAGAAAGTTCTGGTGGTAAGAAAATTGCTTCTAGGAGGTTGTCAAGTGTTTTCGCTCGATGATTCCATTCTTGGGTGGTTGGTTTGGCCCTTGTTCCTGTAACTCGAATCCTAGCCCGGTATATCCCATTTTAATTTTACACCATTGTGAACCTTACGGCTTTTTTACTCTCTGATCGAGGTTCTCGGCATTGAAAAAACTTCGTAAACTAAATCACATGTGTATATGTTGACATTTAATAGATATACAGTCAAGAAAATCAAGGGCAATGGTGATATATATGCAGATTAGACACCAAAAAAAACACTCAACAAATGGCTACAATTTAAGGAATGTGTTTAGTGACGGCAACAGATTCCTAATTGATGGAGAAAGGTCTAGTGGCAAGGAAAGCTGCTTCTAGGAGGTTGTCAAGTTTTTTCGCTCGACGATTCCATTCTTCGGTGGTGGCTTTGGCCCTTGTTCCTATAACTCGAATCCTAGCCCGGTATATCCCATTTTAATTTTACACCATTGTGAAACTTACGCCTTTTTTACTCTCTGATCGAGGTTCTCAGCATTGTAAAATCTTCGTAAACTAAATCACACGTGTATATGTTGACATTTAGGTTATCTTTTGATTGTAATCTTTCGACTAATGAGGAGCATGTGTTTACGAAAAACTATTTTCCCTTTGATTGTGTTTACAAAGTTTGTTTCCATTTCCGCTGCAGAAAATCTCATTTTACATTCACTCATTTGTTCAATTATGACAAACAAACACAATCATAACAGCCTCAGATCCTAACAATCACACGTGTATATGCTAACATTTAAGAGATATACACTCAAGAAAAATCAAGAGCAATGGTGATATATATGCGGATTAGACACCGAAAAATAAAAACTCAAAAAATAGCAACAATTTAAGGTATGTGTTTAGTGACGACATCAGATTCCTAATTGATGGAGTAAGGTCTGGTGGCAAGAAAAGTTGCTTCCAGGAGGTTGTCAAGTGTTTTCGCTCGACGATTCCATTCTTGGGTGGTTGGTTTGGCCCTTGTTCCTGTAACTCGAATCCTAGACCTGTATATCCCATTTTAGTTTCAACAAATGGCTACAATTTAATGAATGTGTTTAGTGTTGGTGCATATTTGTGACTACAGCTTAGATTTGGTCTTTGGATATCTTGTAATTAGTTAAACGATAAACGGTTAGCGGGTTTAGCTTTGTATTAGTGAGTTGTAATGTATGGGCTAACCAAACCCACACATATTGGGTGTATGGGGGCGAATTGGGCTTACTCCAATTCGCAGTCCATGAGGTTTATCCTAGCCCAAGTTGCAAACCTTGTGTTATATAAACAAGGTTATGCTTTAGGGTTTAGGTTAATCAGCCAAAAGAGAGTTTGTGAGGATTTTCGTGAGAGCATTACAACTTGGATGAAATTGAGTGTGGGTTAGGGATCTTGATTGATTGTAATTCAGTTGATTGATAATTAATAAAGATCCGGTTTGAAAGTGATTTCTGTTTCTACTCATTCTGCTATATTCTGATCAAGAGGATTCTGCACTCTTGATTAGATTGACAATTAAGTGAAAGATCCATACATCAAGGGGACCTACAATTGGTATCAGAGCATTAGGCTCTTGAAGGTTCGGTTCAGAATTGTGCTTGGAAGAAACAGGGAGTTTTTCGAATTTTTGACAATTAGGGTTTCGAAATTTTGTGTTGGTTTGATAAAATTTTCGAAATTTTTTGGCTGTTTTGATATTCTAGTTTGTTTGTTTGGTGTTTTGCAGGATTTCTGGAAAGATTTTGTTGATTCTGGAAAAGTTTTCGGCTGATAAACTTGAAGATTCGAAGACTGTTCTTCGTGTTCATTGTGTTTTTCGATTAGTTCTTGATAATTTTCAAAATTATTGTGTTGATTAGGTTTTCTGATTTTGCAGATTTGTGTTGGAGAGAATCTGGAAAATCTCAGAAGTTTCGAAAAGATTGAATTTCCAAGTTTACAGGCGATTTTAATCAATTTCGCAGTCTGGACCTACGAAATTAACTGATTAGCGAAATTACCGACGAAGTTAAATCCAAAGGCGACTTTGGTAATCGTATAATTTTACTCAGCGAAATTATTACGGTTTTCGGCGAATTTACTGGTCGTCGTAATAATGAAATAGACCAGCGAAATTGGCAGCGAATTTTTGACCTTTCAGCGAAGTAGACAGGCGAACTAGACCTGTGAACTAAACCAGTGAAATTGACCTGCATAATTAACAACGAAATTAGCGAAATTAAGAGGTGGAAGATTTTTTGGCAAGCGTAACTAAAAATTCACGTTTTCGAAAATAGAAAGTGAACCGTAACTCATCTGAAGAAACCGTCTGCACCGTTAAATTCCTTGCATTTTTAGGACAAAAAATTCCTTGCATCCCGAATTTGGTTTTTGACATTATATATCATTGGATTCGTCTTTTCGAGACAATTCTAACGGTGTAATTTGGTAACCACTATTTTCGGAGAAATTGTGTACGGTTTTACCAGTCTGTTACGTTAAAATGTCGAACATGTCAAGTTTGAATGAGCTTTTGAGAATGGAGCATGAGGTTGGCACTACCAATAAACCACCTAAGATGATGAAGGTGGAAAATTATTTGACTTGGAAGGATCGTTTTCAATCCTTCGTTGAATATCAGGACACACGAATGTGGATATGTATTGAAGATGGGTAGACAAACCCAACACACGACTTTGAGGGCAGACCACATAGAACAGCCTATGTGAACATGCAAGAGGCTGATAAAAAGATGTATGAGGCTGAAAAGAGAGCCTTGGCTGCTATAAAGATGTCGTTACCTGATAGCATCAAGCATACCTTCAAGAAGTACACTAACTCAAAAGATATGTTGGATGCATTGGAAAAGAGATATGCAGGAAATGCAGATGTCAAGCAAAACCAAGTTGATCTACTGAAGAAGCAGTTTGTTGTTTTCAAGTACATGAAACATGAGTTACTTGAAGACATCATCACTCGTTACTACCATCTGATGTCAGAAATGGAAAATTATGAGATCGATTGCTATTCTGACATAGAGAAGAATGACAAGCTGCTCGATGCCCTACCTACTAAGTGGGATATCTACACTCTCATGATCAAGGGCAAAGCAGATTATGAGACAAAAGAGCTTGAAGAAGTGGTAGGAAAGCTGAGAGCTTATGAGCTCAGTATGAAGAAGAAAGACACTGGATTTGATCAGGTTCAAGATCCAGCGGTTTACAATGGGCTTACATCTTCTTCATCTCACAACGCTTCTAGCGACTCTGCTACTGCTTTTCTTTCATGTGAAAATGAGCAGGTTACAGTGAATGAGGATGGTGATGTGTGTTTTGTAGCTGCTTCAGGAGGATCAACAGGAGTCAAGAAAACATCAGCTTCTAAGCAGAGTAGTAGTGCTAAGTCGATGCCTATGAGTGTGAAGTCTGCTGAAGAACCTTCTTGATCTACTTGCCTCATTCGTTGCTTCTTATGAGAACTATATTCAGGGGAAGATATCTGATCCTGCTACTTTAGATGAAGATTATGATCAGATTGACCCTGATGATCTTGAAGAGATGGATTTGCAATGGCAAATGGCCATGATTTCTAGGCGAGTGAAGAGATTCATGAACAGAATAGGAAGGAAGTTTGTGGGGAGGACTGTTGGTTTTGACAAGACCAAAGTGAGGTGCTTTAACTGTCAAAGTTATGGGCATTTCTCTAGGGAATGTCAAAAACAAAAGCAAGAGAATTCGAGTCAGAATTCAAATAACAGGAATGCATCAAACAACTCTAGCTCTAAGGCTTTGATCTCTACAGCTCGAGAAGGTTCCTATGATTGGAGTATTCATCTAGAAGACAATGAGAATGCCACTCAGGCATTCATGGCACAGATAGTGCATGTTGATGATGATAAAGCTACTGTGGGAGATGCTGAAGTGACAGTGGATGCTGAGGTGAAGATAGAGAATAAATCTGAAGAAGAGAAGCGTGATCAGACAACAGATGCTGAAGAGGAAAAGAAAAAGTCTGACAATGAAAGGGAAGCTGAAGAAAAAGATGCTAAGTATAAAAGAATGGAAGCTCAGCTTGCGGCTCTCATGGCCAACCTTGACAAACAAACAGGGGGGGTAAAGTCTAATTCTGTGTGTATAAAATGTCGTGAATTACAGGGTGAGGTTGACAGGTTGTCCACACACAACCAAAGTTTGGTAAGCGAAATGTCTAACATTAAAGAATCAAATTTTTTTGCTAAAAGAAATGAAACTTCATACTTGAAGAAGATAAAATGGTATGAAAGTGAAATTGAAGCTTTAACATGCAAAATAAATGAAAAGCTTCAAGTCATAGACTTAGCTCATGACATGATGGCTGAGAAAACAAAAGAGGTTTCTGAAAAATGCAAAGAGTTGTCAGATGCACAACTCAAAATTGTTGAACTTGAAAAGAAATTAGGTCAATTCAGGGACTCTACTTTTATTATGAAACACATGATGGGTGGGTTAAAGAAGAGTAATGACAAGACTAGTGTGGGATTCCAGGGCTTTAATGAAGTCTCACCTCCTCTTAGTCATGACTATTCATTCCTACCTGATGAAGATGAGCTAACAAATTTTATGTCAACAGCACCAAGTAGTTCCACATCAAGGCAAGGAGATGAGTCTGAGAGTGATGATGCTAAGAAGGATAATAACAGCAAACCTGTTTTGAAAAAGAAAACTTCACATCCTAAATATAAAAATCAAAGTTTTGTTAAAAAGGTTAATTTTGTTCAAGGAAGTGACATGAAAGACGAAACAACTGTTATTGAAAACAAATCTAATGTAGAGTTTGCTAAAAACAAAAACAAAGAAACTTCTGAAATTAAGCAAACTGAACCAAATCCTTCTAAGGCATATTCATCAAAACCTGAATCTAGTTCAAAGGCTTCAGATAAGAAGTCTTCGAAAAAGAGATCGTGCTTCAAATGTCACACCAAGGGGCATGTAGCTAGCTGTTGTCCTAACAAAAAGAATGAGGCACAAGTGAGTGAGAAAAAGAGAGAGAAGTCACCGGAGAAGAGTGGTGATAAAAAGGAGAGAGAGTCTAATTCTCCAAAGAAATCAACGCCCAAGCTACTAGAAAATGTTGTTGTTGGTGTAGATAGGGCTGAAAAAGGAACTACACAAGTTCCTCATTTTCAAAGAAATCAACCAAGATTTCAGCCTAGATCTCCACCAGGCAGAAATGAGAGACCTAGAAGCAGTTCACCAAGAATGAACAATCATAATTCTAATAATTTCAGAAGTCAAGGTCAATATCAAAATCGATACCAAAATAATGGTGGTCGAACTTTTTATAACAATGGCTTTAAAATTATAACAATCAAGCTTCTTGGAATCAAAATTTTCAAAGGTCAAATAGTCCAAACACATATAGGAACCCTCAGGACCATAGACCTAGTGGAAATCAAAATTAAATTCCATCAACAGGTCTGAGATCCAAGACTCCAGTTAGGAGTAATGGATATTGGATGGATGTTCCAGTGGTTGGTGAATTTGGATGACCTACGACCATTAAGGCTTGGGTCCCCCAATCTAACTAATTTCTTGGTTGGTGTGTGCATGAGCTGATAAGGAGGATTATCAACTTGTGGTATGTTGATAGTGGCTGCTCCAGGCACATGACGGGGGATGCGAGATTGTTGACTGAGTTTGAAAATTATGATGGTGGACATGTGAATTTTTGCGGGTGCTAAGGGTGGTAGAATTACAGGATGAGGAAAAGTGACCAATGGGAAGATCACACTGGACAAAGTGGATTATGTTGAGCAGCTTAAACACAATCTGATGAGCATGTCACAAGTCTGCGACAAGGGTCACTCGGTCCATTTTACCAAGAATGAAACATTAGTGTTGAAACCAGGTTTGGAGATTCCGGACGATTGGATAGTGATGATAGCGCCAAGGAGAAATGACACTTATGTCATGGACATGGGTGCTAAGGATCCGACTGCTGTGGGGGCGTGTTTACTATCAAAAGCATCTGAAGCTGAATCGATGTTGTGGCACAGACGCATGGCCCATATTCACTATCGAAAAATGAATTACCTTGTTAAAAATGAGCTAGTGAAAGGGGTTCCAATGCGTAGGTTTCAAGCAGAAGATAAATGTCTTCCATGTCAAAAGGGAAAATAACACAAGAAACCTCATAAATCTAAAACAGTAAATTCCATAGATGCCCCTTATGAATTACTTCACATGGATTTATTCGGTCCAGTGAACGTGAGGAGCATAGGTGAAAAATACTATTGTCTTGTTGTTACTAGTGATTACTCACGATATTCATGGGTTTTCTTTTTAGGTACAAAAGATGAGACGGCGGAGATGCTGATAGATCTTTTTACGAAATTGGAAAACGTCCATGATGCAAGAATGAAGAGGATAAGGAGTGATAATGGCACGGAATTCAAGAATCGAATTCTGGATCTCTACTGTCTTTGAAAGGGAATTGAACATCAATATTATGCTCCTTATACACCTCAACAAAATGTAGTCGCTGAGAGGAAAAACAGGACGTTGATTGAAGCCGCAATGACGATGCTTTCAGATTCAAAGCTACCAGTTCTTTTCTGAGGAGAAGCTGTGAATACAGCTTGCTACGTCCTAAACAAAGTTTTGACTGTTAAACGCTATAATAAAACTTGTCATGAATTGATGTTTAACAAGAAACCAAACTTAGAAAGCTTTGAACCATTTGGATTACCCTGCACCATTGTGCGAAATAAAGATGAACAAAAATTCGGTGAGTTGGCTGACGATGGATACTTTCTAGGCTATGTGCCTGGCACACCGAATAAAAGGGTTTTTAATCTGAAAACTGGTAAAATTGAGGTTGTTTTTAATGTAGAAATTACTACCTACAAACCTTAACAATCAACGAGTGGTCCAGCTATATTATATGATTATGAAAGCGTTTTTAAATCATTTAATATTCCTGAGTTTCCAATACAGATGATTCTCAGTTGATTCAGACAATAATTAGTGAAGATGATGAAGGCGAGTTCATGCCTAGATCGAATGTTGATATGACAGATGCTCCGGAAACTTCGAAAGGTGCTGTTGATCCTGATTCAAGCGATGGTGACTCTGAACCCATTCAGGGGGAGGATTTCATTAATCCATTTGCATATCAGAACATTCAAGGGGAGGTTGGATCAAACCTGGGTGACAATCTAGAAGTCGATGTTGTTGCTACTACACGAGCAAATAGAGATCATCCAGTTAACATGATACTTGGGGATCCTACTGTAGGTGTTCAGACAAGAAGAAGTATAGCAGCAAATTCTGGTTTATTTGTTTCGATTGAGAAGATTGGGATTGTGAACGAGTGCTTGTATAGTTGCTTTATTTCCCAAGAGGAGCCGAAGAACATTCATATGGCTCTTAAAGACAATTCATGGGTTGAAGCTATGCAAGAGGAATTGGCACAGTTTGCAAAGTTGAAGGTTTGGGAGTTAGTTGACCTTCCTAAAGGTGAAAGAGAGATAGGCATTAAAGGGGTGTTTAGGTGCAAGAAGGATGAAAGAGGAATTGTCACGTGAAACAAGGCTCGATTGGTGGTCAAAGGTTTCAATCAGCAGGAAGGGATTGATTACAATGAAGTGTTTGCACCAGTGGCAAGGTTAGAAGCAATTCGTTTGTTCCTAGCTTTGGATACATTCAAGGGCTTCAAAGTTTACCAACTGGACGTGAAGAGTGCATTTCTTTACGGGAAAGTCCAAGAAGTGGTGTATGATTCACAACCAGATGGGTTCATTGATCCAGATTATCCAGATCAGATGTTTAAACTTGATAAGGCTTTATATGGATTACATCAAGTTCCCTGGGCGTGGTACGAGATACTGTCTACACATCTGATCAAGAATGGTTTTGAAAGAGGTCAGATTGACAGTACACTGTTCATCAAGAGGAAGAAGGAAGATTTTCTGCTAGTACAGGTGTACATGGATGACATCATCTTTGGGTCATCAGATGAAAACATGTGTAAAGAGTTTGAGAAGGTGATGAAGAGCAAGTTCGAAATGAGCGCTATGTGTGAGTTGTCTTACTTTCTGGGATTACAAGTTGAACAGAAGGAGGATGGGATGTTTATTCATCAAACGAGGTATGTGTAAGACATTTTGTATAGGTTCAAAATGAATGATTGCTCTACTTTCAACACACCCATTTGCGAAAATCACAATCATGGCCCAGATCATGAAAGTACTGAAGACGTTGATCCAAAACAATACAGGGCAATGATTGGTTCTCTAATGTACTTGACTGCTTCAAGACCCGACATCATGTTTGCCGTATGCTTGTGTGCCAGATATCAGGAAAATCCAAAAGAGTCACACATGAAAGCAGTGAAGCGGATTCTTCGTTACTTGAAGGGGAAACCTAAACTTGGGTTGTGGTATCCAGCTGATAGTGATATGAATTTTGTTGCCTACACTGACTCAGACTTTGGAGGATGCAAGTCAAACAGGAAGTCTACAACAGGTGGTTGTCAGTTCTTAGGAGGCAGGATTGTGTTTTGGCAATGCAAGAAGCAATCTTGTGTATCTACCTCTACATGTGAAGCTGAATATATTGCTGCGGGTAGCTGCTGCTCTCAGGTTCTCTGGATACAACAGCAGATGCGCGATTACGGTTTGGATTTCACTCGTACTCCTATTATGATAGACAATAATGCCACAATTTCTATAACAAATAATCCCGTGAAACACAGTCGCACAAAACATATTGACATTCGTCATCATTTTATACGGGATTGTGCTGAAAAGAGACTAATTGAATTACATCGAGTCGACACACTAGATAACCTGGCAGATCTTTATACTAAAGCATTTGACAGGGCTCGCTTTGAACATTTAGTCGAACTCAACGGGATGAGGAATCCTGAATAACTGTTTTTTCATAAGAATTTTTGTAAATAGTTTACTGTTTTTCTTAAAAATAAAAAATACAAAAACATTGAAAATAAAAAAAAAACATAAAAAATAGAAAATAAAAAATGAGTTATCACTGTGTGACAAAGAAGAAATGATAGTACATCAGCAAGTTAGACTGTCACACTGAAACTGAAATTAAAATGCTTAAGTGTGATAGCAGATTCATCATACGATGTACCAGTACGCAAAAAGCATGAAATAATCAACTTACCAATGTGATATAAACTTAAATGAACTGTGTATGAGTGGGGAACACATCAGTGGTGTATGGTTTAATGACCTTAAATCTTGCGTTGATAGATTGCCAAAATCTGAAGTTTTAGGTCTTTATACTGTTATTTCATCTGGGGATATCAGGGTTGTCCTTCTGCTGCATCCAGATACATGCTGACCTAGGCACAACCAGGATATCTTAAAAGAGCTAAAAATGCCAAAACCCTAAAAATGAAGAAGCTCTCATAGAGAGTCATTCCAAAAAGTGCAAAATGCATAATTCGTACCAAAAAATGGTATTTGTCTTAGCCCTCGTTATATATTTTGGTCTCTTTGCTGTACGGAAGTACTGACCTGTTCACCAATTATCTAAACGTTGAAAAATAAAACGGATGAATTCAGTATACTCACCTACTACAATGAATCTTTGTGCATACCTTGATCGCGGGTGTATATCCTGAAGTGGGACACACTAGTATATTAGTAATAAAATTACCTTAACGTATCATACGGTAATAGTACTTGAAATGTTCATGCATTTTGTTTAAGTAGACAAACATACTAGTAATCGTCTTGGACTGCTTTTCACAAAAATAAATAAAGAATTAACTATAAGTGTGAAACAGTTTGATTTTGTTGATATAATCTTCTTACCAGTGATTCTCACAAAAATAGAGTGTTTATTGTTTTGTTATTTACTTGCTTTCAAAAAATATAAAAATCCAAAAATAATGTCATTTTCTGTTTAAAATTCTTAATGTACGAAAAACTGTTATTCTTGGAGGAATTGTTACTGATAGGGGGAGACAGTGTTAGAAAGTGAGTTAAAAATTTTAAATCATGCGGGTTATAGGGTGTGTGATTAAAAAGTTTTGCGTGTTGGTGATAAATTGAAAATGCTTAATCTGTGATATAATCTCTTGAATAATAATAATTTATTCAACTTTGTTGAAAAAATCTTATGGTTCTCGAGATGTTTGTTTTATAGTATACAGATTGAAGCAGTATGTTGCTGAGAAGTTGCTGAGAAGATGGGAGTTTGATTAGATGCATGGTAGAACCTCCTTTCTACATTGCAGACAAAGTTAAAGAATTTGAAGATTGCTTTGCAAATGCTAAACTGGATTTTACTCGAATGCTAACGTTTTGAAGATTTGGTGATTGGATGCATCAGCTTAGGGGGAGTCTGTTGCTGGCAGAAGCTATTGAAGCTGAAGCTATCCAAAGACCAAAGACAGTGCAAGACTACATGAAGATTGCAAGAAGACTGAAAACAAAGTTATTTTATGAAGCTATTGTCAAGGGGGAGTTTGTTGGTGCATATTTGGGACAACAGCTTAGATTTGGTCTTTGGATATCTTGTAATTAGTTAAATGATAAACGGTTAGCGGGTTTAGCTTTGTATTAGTGAGTTGTAATGTTTGGGCTAACCAAACCCACACATATTGGGTGTATGGGGACGAATTGGGCTTACTCCAATTCGCAGTCCATGAGGTTTATCCTAGCCCAAGTTGCAAACCTTGTGTTGTATAAACAAGGTTATGCTTTAGGGTTTAGGTTAATCAGCCAAAACAGAGTTTGTGAGGATTTTCGTGAGAGCATTACAGCTTGGACGAAATTGAGTGTGGGTTAGTGTAGGATCGTGTATGAGACCCAAGCGAGTCGTTCAGAGGAGTTTTATCAGTTTCAGAGGCGGAAACTAAGAAACTGACTCCGAAACAGCTAGTAATTCACTTTAAACACTTTTCTGAGTTATATAACAGCTTGTACAATCAAAGGATAAATCGGCAGCACCTCGGTATCCAAAATCACAATCATTTTAACTGAATCCGCTTGAACAACTATTTATAGCCCACCAGGTTTCGCTTGGAAGTAACAAGAACCAGTTCAAGCGAAATCAATTAGATATGATTTCGCTTGAAACTGACACATACCATTTCAAGCGAAACCTCCACTTTCAAGCGGAATCACTCTATTTTACACATAAATCTCCTATTTTCTTGTTCAACACACCCTGAATTAAGAAATTTAATCCTAGACTCGATACATGACGAAATCGACAGATGCATGCATCAACAGACTCCCCCTCAGATGTTGACGAGTCTTAAGTGTCGAGTCTTCAACATCTTCACTCTTTATCAGTCTTCGGGCTTTTTTATCTCTATTCTTTTCTTCAGAATCAACAGACTCCCCACGAACCATGTACCCTCGAATGTTGATCAGAATCTGGCTTTCACAAGATCAGGATAGAAACCTGGCTCAAATCTTGAATTTAGAATCCAGGCTATCCTGCACATCCTCTACCCAAAAGTAAATTTCACAAATTTAACATTTTTCAAATTTTCATACAAACTCCCTCTCAAAATAAACCAAAATGATTTATCAATGATAATTAATGATGAACCACTCGTAGACAAATTTTCAAAATATTTTCTCATTTAAACACACACTCTTCTTCATCACATGCTCATCATGTTTAGCACTTGGGATTTTGAAAAACAGCTCTCCAACATCAGTTTGTCGAAAATCTTTTTGAATTTTTCAAAATTTAAACTAAAACACACTAAAAAAACTTTTTGGATTTTTGAAATTAAATGAAATGCAGTAAAGAAATATTTACATACAATATTTTTGCGAGTTTGCGTAAGAGGATCATATCAGTTTCTGAGACAAATCACCAACACCGTTAAGCTTCATTTCATTTTAAGTTCTAAACAATTCACCTAGATTGTCAGTATATTGATCCACTTAAATTTTCACACAAAGTTCAACTGTTTCGAGATACGAAATTAATGTCTTAAGCACTTAAACTCAATCACGTGTCCCACCTCAGAATATACTCCCGTATCCAGATCCCAATATTCAGTCTTACAGGTGAGTATACCTTGATGATATCTGTAAAGGGGTTAGATACGAAACCATGAGAGCTCAGGTCAGAACTTCCGTTCAGCAGAGATATGACAGTTCGACTTTTGGTGTGTCCCCTTTAGGGAATATTTTCTTCAACAACAATGATTATCAATTTTGCTGAGGGCGGCGCTATATTTCAAGCTTTTGCGGAAAGTATTATGCGGGGACTAGGTCAGAATTTCCATTCTGCAGAAGTCCCGGAATAATACCCCAGATATCACTAAGCATAAAGACCTAGTATCTCAGAAAAAGGGGTCCTTCAAACAAGATTTCGGGGGTTACCCATATATCCGAGAGATGTTACCCACGATATAAGCAAGTTTGAAATTAGGTTTATATCTCGTCACAATCAACTAAATGTGCAAAAACCTACTGGCATATCATCAGTGAGATTGTTTATCATATTTTTACTCTTCAATTCTTTAGCATGCTGTGACAGTCTGCTGATGTACTTTCATTTCCTCTTTTTCACAACAAAACTCATTTTTGTATCTTATCATGTTTTTGCCTTTTTCAAATTTTTAAATGTTTTTAGATTTTCTGAAATTTTTACTACCTCTAAAATGCAAACACATTTAAGAAAATTTGAAAACAAATTTTGATACTCTACCTGTACAGTTTGTTTTCTTAAAAAAAATTGACAACCGATATCAAATCGCTTCAAATCGCCATCCACTTGGCATAAACAATCCGAACTCCCCCTTACACAAAACTATTTTCTCATTAAGATTTCAAAACACTTAAGTTTGTTTTAACCAAAATGATTTTTCCGGAAAATAAGTTTTGTTGATTTTACCACTTGTAGATTCGGGGTTCATCATCACCTTGCTTTTCAACCACTTATATAAAGATTACATAAAGTTCAAATTAATGACCTTGAGTAATCACTATGTCAGAACAAACCTCCGTACCACTTGTAAGAAAATCAAGTACAAATTAATGTCCCTGATTTACCACTTGTAGGAATATCACATCTACACAAAATCATTTTACCAATAAGGATGCCGATTCCTGCTTCACACTTACCAATCCTAGAAGCTCCGGCAAGTCACACTTATCCTGTAAAAATTTAACCATTATAAGATTCATTTCCAAAATCAATTATCAAGAAAAATGCCGATTCCTGATCCACTGTTACAAACTTGGGATCTCCGGCAAGTCAGGTTTTTCTAATTAAAGAAAATGTCCACCCAAGCCTGACCAGCCTTGGGTGTTACCAACTCTTCTTTAGTTGGGGTATAGGTTGCTTTTCTTGTAGCATAAAAACCTTTAACCCCTTTAACCTTTCTATCGATCATCTTCCCAAAAATTTTCTTTACATTTCCATTAAAAGTTTTCTCAACATCAAAATCATTCTTTTCAGAATAAAATTGATTCGATATCTCAACTTTCCCAATCTTTTGTTTAAAATTTTCAGTCCTCAATGGTGGAAAGTTCTCATCATCCATTGGGGGAACTGAGTTTTCTCTTTTTTTAACAACATGTGGCTCCTCTGATTTTGTGGAATCAGATTCATCGCCAGATTTTACATCCGATTTCTTAACAACCCATTTTTGATTGTCAATATTCACACTTCTCCTGTAAAACCTTTTCGAACATTCACCAACTTCCTATATTGAATTTTTAAACACTTTAAATTTCTTAGTTGGTGGTTCGGTTTTATCAACAACTACTTCTTTAAGTTTTTCTGAGACTCCCTGTTTTGTTTTTGTTGCTTGAGGACAGTTCCATGCAATATGACCAACTTCATTGCATCAATAACAGGTTCTAGTCTCCTTTCTTTGAAAAATTCCATTCTTCATCTTTTCGGCAAGAAACTCCTGGTTTGACTGTTTCCAGAATGAGCTCTTTGCTTCTTCTTCACAATTTGTCCCTGAAACAAATTTTGTATTTTTTTTAGTAATTTTCTCATTTTTATGTTTTTCAGGTGGAATAAATCCTAACCCTTTTCTTTTGAAATTACCGTTATGGTTTGGCTTCTTTTGAAAACCATAACCAGAACTGTAACCTTTTTTTCTTGTTCAATCTTTGTTGAACTCTTGAAGTGTATTTTTTAGGTTTTTCAGAAAGATTTAAATCTTTTATTTCAGAAATATTAATTTCTGTTAATTTGAAAACCTTTTTAATCTTTTCAATTTGAACACTTCTTATTGGAAATTCTTTATCAAAATATAATTTGTCAGAATCACTCAAAGTATATGCAACTCAAATGTTTCGTCATTCAAATTAGATTTTGACAACAAAAATTCTTTACTATATACCCATTTTCCCGACGACTTTGAACTCCTGACAGACGAATTCGCACTCCCAATTGACTGACACGAACTTTCGGACTCGGATTTTGACTCTGACTCTTCATCCTTATCCAACACCTGTGAACGTGACGTCAATGTTGTCTGGTAATACATCAGTTAACTCAGACTCTAACTTTATATTTATCGCCCTTTTTACTTGTTCCTCATTCGGTTTTCTAGACGAATACCCTTCCCAAATCGGAGGCGGACACTTGTTATACCCGACACTCTGTTTCTTACCAATATCCTTTTTCTTCTTTGACTTCTTTTCTTCATCTTTAAACGCCTCAAAACCTGCAACAGTAGGATAAATTCTGTCAATTAAGTAATCAGAACTTGTATAACTTTTCAACAATCTTCTGATTCTTTCATTTTCAACTGTTTCACTATCCAACTCATTCTTCCATTTCGCACAGTCTTCAATATAAAAATTTATCTCTTTCTGCTTCGACATCATTGTTGCATTTATCATCTTCAAAGCATTTTCTCTTTCAGTGTTTGTCTTTTGTAAACTATTCACATTTCTGTTTAATACATCATTCGATTCTTTCAAATTCTTGATATCAAACAGCAACTTTTCTTTTAACTTCTCTGATTCACTAAACCTCTTGTCTTTTTCTTCACATTTTTTGCAAGATATTGGACATGTAATACATGGTTTTGTGACTTCAACAATCTTTTCGACCTCCACAATCTTCTCTACTTCCACTACCTTTTCCACTTCAACTATCTTCTCAATAATTTTGATTTCTTTCATTTCTTTTGTAGCTTTTCTCTCTTTGAGTTTCTTCAATTTATCTGCAAAATAAAATTCAAAACTGTCAGAAGATAAATGAGTTTTTCCAACATTTATTTGTTCAAGCTCTTCATCATCATCACAGCTTTCTGAAGAAACAGATTCTTCATCTTAACTTTTCTCGTCATCAGATAACACAGCTATCCATTCCTTCATCAGCTCTGGCTTTTGAACAATCTGAGCAATGAACGCTTTAACATTTGGATCAGCTGGAATGTACTTGTCCCAGCTAAAACCTTCAGCCACTTTCTCATCATCTTGATCAATAATGCCATAGTAAGCTTTCTTGTTTGAATCTTCGATCATTTTTCCATCTGCAGATTGTAAATCCTTTTGTTGATGTGGTTGATAAGAAACCTGTTGATATATAGACTTCCGATAGTAATCTTGGCCACCAAAAGGATTGTTTGCTCCATTCGCTTCCTGATTTTTGCACTCTCTCTTGAAATGACCTTTTTCCCGCATTTAAAGCATGTAACTTTAGATTTTTCAAAACCTAAAGCTGAAAGATGAGCATCCAAAAAGTCATTTCTTCCGGTAAGCATTTTGAATTTTTCAGCTCTTCTCAGGACACTCGCTAGACACCATTTAATGTCCATCAGTTCCAACTCTTCTGCATCAATCTGATCATAATCCTCCTTGGTTAGCATAGGATTTCCAATCTTTCCAGCAATCAATCCTTCATAAGATTCCAATGCAGTAACAAGTAGACCCATATGATTTTTCACTACTTCTTCAGAAAAATTTTGACCATTTTGAAGATGCAATGCCACATTGCACTGAATCATATGCCCATTACCAACATTTGCACTTTAAACACTTGGAGGATTAACATTTGAAAATCCACTAGTGTTGACTGAACTTTGACTGCCTGTTCCGGATGAGTTTCCTGCACTAAATGTTGTTTGAATCTTTGGACTCGCTTCAACTGTTTGAACATTTACTTTATAGTACAGTTTGATGTCTTGTTGATTGCTTGAACTGTTCATTCTGGCTATCTTCTGCTGTTCCAGATCCTGTGCCTCAAGTTTTTCAATATATTGTCCGATCGACAATCTGCTAAACTGTCCAGAATTCTTTAAAATCATGAGGTATGTACCCCATTCCTTTTGTGGTAACGCGTCAGCAAGCTTTTCAACCCATTCTGCTGGAGTTTTAGTAATCTTCAACTGAGACATGGTGCATATAAGATGGCAGTATCTCTCAATGAGAGTCTTTGTAGTCTCACCAGGCATACTCGTAAACAACTCAAACTCTTTTTTCAGCAATGCTGCTTTACTCTGGAGCATCTCTGTACTACCTTCGAATTTCTTCTCAAGTGCTTTCTAAATCGAAAACGCATTTCCATCATGCTGAAGCAAAACAAATATATCCTCTTTGATAACTTGTTGCAACAAACTTATCATCATTTTCCCTCCTTTATAACTTTCTCTCTCTATGTCTAAAAACTCTGAAATAATTTTATCAACCTTCATAGCAGTCTGTGGTCTGATGTATTCTGTTTCAATGCTTTCCCAAGCTCTTAGATGGTTTGCCTAAACCCAATTATCAAAACGATTCTTCCATCCATGATACTCCTCAATTCCCATAAGTTTCGGGGGTTTTTGCAAAGTTCCGGTTTCATTTTCTGCATTCATGTTTTGAGCAATGGAAGCTGGAGTAGTCGGAGATGTTGCGAATGCATTGTAGAATTCAGAATCCATGTTTCGGCAACACGTTTTAAAAAAAAAACACATTTTTCAAAACTATCAAGCGAAATATGCAGTTCAAGCGAAATACACTCTCTAGTTTCAAGTGAAATACCAACAATTCACTTTCAAGTGAAATACTAAACAAACAATTTGAAGCGAAATCATAATACTTTGAAGCGGGATCAGCACATTTTTCAAGCAGAACCTCAGATTTCAAGTGGAATAGTCCAGTTGAAGCGGAATAAGGACAATTTCGAGTGGAATAACAGGTTTCGCTTGAAAATTTGAAGCGAAATAGCGCAGTCTCAAGCGGAATCACGAATGATTGTACAAGTGGAACCACATTATCAGTTCATTTTTAGCACTTTTAAACCGAATTTTAAGTTGAAACTATCAAGGGTTTGTTAAAACATAGTGTTACACAATATATGTGAAAATTGACTGATTTTAACCGTGAAAACTTGTTGATTTTGTAAAGAAGATGTAGAAAACAGAAATTTCGAGCTAAATCGGCAAGAACTCCTCCTCCTGAGCTCTGATACCAGTTCTAGGATCGTGTATGAGACCCAAACGAGTCGTTCAGAGGAGTTTTATCAGTTTCATAGGCGGAAACTAAGAAACTGACGCCGAAACAGCTAGTAATTCACTTTAAACTCTTTTCTGATTTACATAACAGCTTGTACAATCAAAGGATAAACCGGCAGCACCTCGGTATCCAAAATCACAATCATTTTAACTGAATCCGCTTGAACAACTATTTATAGCCTACCAGGTTTCGCTTGGAAGTAACAAGAACCAGTTCAAGCGAAATCAATTAGATATGATTTCGCTTGAAACTGACACATACCATTTCAAGCGAAACCTCCACTTTCAAGCGGAATCACTCTATTTTACACATAAATCTCCTCTTTTCTCGTTCAACACACCCTGAATTAACAAATTTAATCCTACACTCGATACAAGATGAAGTCGACAGATGCATGCATCAACAGTTAGGGATCTTGATTGATTGTAATTCAGTTGATTGATAATCAATAAAGATCCGGTTTGAAAGTGATTTCTGTTTCTACTCATTCTGCTATATTCTGATCAAGCGGATTCCGCCCACTTGACTAGATTGACAATTCAGTGAAAGATCCATACATCAAGGGGACCTACATTTAGTGACGGCATCAGATTCCTAATTGATGGAGAAAGGTCTGGTGGTAAGAAAAGCTGCTTCTAGGAGATTCTCAAGTGTGATTCCATTCTTGGGTGGTTGGTTTGGCCCTTGTTCCTGTGTTGGTGCATGCGTCTGTCGACTTCGTCTTATATCGAGTCTTGTTCTAGAATTGTTAGATCAGGGCACGTTATACGAGAAAATAGGATTTATGTGTTGAAGGGGTAATTTCTGTAACACCCCAACCCGGGAGGGCTGACGTGTCACAATAACAGTAGTATCATAAACAAAAGTCACAATTCCATTTATTTATTTGACAATGATACAATCACATAACAACTAAACTTAAGGTTGATATACAAGCGGAGACATTCAACTTAATTAACTAACATCTTCAGATTTATTCCTAGGCTTTATTCTTCTCTCTTTTCCCCGCCCAAAGTAACATGCGGACCTGTATATACAAAAAGTTTACGGAATGAGCCGAATGCTCAGTACGGAATGATAGGCTCAAATAATAAATAACGCTTTATATGAAATGTTATCCGGATGGAAATTTTATGCGAAAATGATACAATGCAAAAACATAATTTCATAATCATATCATACGGATGTACCCATGAGCAAACTTAAAACGTGACAATACACAGGTAGCTACTCCTGCATATTTATCACATGAGATGGCGAGTTGGCATACCCGTTCTCCACCTCCTTATACTTAAATCCTAGGATCGATCCATACGCCTCCTAATAGCCTTATGTACCACACTTGTACTTAAGAGACGCCGTGAACTGATCTCTCCGTCACGGGTGGAGCACATGATGTCGATGCCGCAACAACATACTCGTGGGACACTCCACGAGAAGCGATACTCAGGGTAACAGAGTACAAATAATCTTATTTACATAACTTATCAAAATAATTTTCATAACAAGAATTAACATATATTGGAACATGCGATAATGAGTACAACTAACAGAATACTATCGCATGACATGAAAGCTACATCCAAAGTTTTGAATAGGAATTCAACGGACTGTCAAATGAATCGATAATCAAAGACGTGAGGAGTGTATGAATTTAATGGTTTTATAACAATTTGAATATGAAACAATAAGGAGTGGGGTAAGGATCCGTACCTTAAAATTCCAAAGTGATGCTACCTTGTGATAATATTTCAGATTTATACGGGCAGAGTTTAGACTACGGATTAATCTTTTAACCTAATTTAAATAATATGCACACAAACTAGGTTAGTAACTTAATACAGCATTTACGATAACTCACGAGATTAAAATCCTCACAACGAATGACAAAGTGCGATACTTAAACATCCACCGGATTCACAATTAATGACAAAGTGAAATCACTTAAACATCCATCGGATTCACAACGAATGACAAAGTGTAAACACTTAAACATCCATCGAAATCACAATTAATGACAAAGTGAGATTACTTAAACATCTATCGGAATCACGACTAATGACAAAGCATAACCCAAATTTGAGCAGCACTTAAACATCCATTGGATTGATTTCAATCAATCGGACATTTAATCGTATCAGCGATTGAGTTAATACCCTGTTTTGCAGCACCCCGATATACTAATTAGTGTTTCGTGTGTGTTAATTGTGGTAAACGGACGATAACTCGAAGCATATTACGAATTCTTTCGTCGTTTCAGCGCCCAGAATCAAGTGCCAATGTCCTCTATTTATACCCGAATTTTACCCTTGCTTACGGACCGTAAGACTTAACCCTTACGGTCCGTAAGGGACACATATTGATCATAGGGTTGCCACGCGTGGGACTAGCCTAGCTGAGTCAACATTTCGAGAATATTTAATTTAGACAGCGAGATAAATGGATAATCATCACTAGAAAATACCCCCCTGAGTTTTAGGGGCCCTGATCCTGATTCTGAAAATTCTGAGAATTTTAGGATTTGTGCAGAATCACTTAGGTGTCTTAACTAGGGTTTCCTATTGGATAATTTATAAATAATAATAATAGTTTTGGTTAATATACAGAAAGATGGATCATAAGATAAATATTTAGTTTATTATAAATTATTATTCTTTTATTTCTAAAATAATGATTTTAAATTTATGGTTATTACAACTATTACCCCCTTAAAAGAAATTTCGTTCTCGAAATTTTTCAATAAGAATATAACCTATCGCATAAGTAACGGAAACAGAACTTTCATAGCAGAGTTACTAACTTATATAACAAGAATCTCTTAAACACACCTGTGTATCTGAAATTCATAGTTACTTTCATGACTATAATTGTCAATTACCTTACATTTGTGCCCTAATGGACCTTCTATAACGCATCTTAATAAAATATCTTACCGTATGAAAAGTCAATGGAGACCTACAGATACTAGAGTGACTATTGGTACTGATATCTCCTACATAATTATGCTTAATCATAACTAAGATATATTCACATAAGGCAAAGCATGAATGACCATAAGCAGAAACAATTGAACATAGATCAAAGAGCAAGGTTCACTGTTACCTTAACTAAAATTCTATTGTTAGAATAGATTACGGTATAGAGAGCGAATTGATTCTTTAGATTCCCATGTTGCGTCGCGTTCAGAATGATTTTTCTAGAGGATTTTAACAAACGGAATTACTTTCCTACGCAAAACCCTTTCTTGTCGATCTAAGATGGCTTCTGGTTCCTCTTCATAGGACAAATCTTCGTGAATTGTAAGTAACGGATAACTAATGACATGGAGTGGATGATAATTATATCCTCTTAACGAGGAGACATATCTATACGAATAGACATATGAATTAATCCAAATAAGAGACCAAGTTGAATCCTATCATAGATATCTACCCATTCCTCACAGGTTTTAATTACTATCTTCAAGTTTTCTACAGGAAAGAGCCTTTGCTCTGATACCATAGCTGTAACACCCCAACCCGGGAGGGCTGACGTGTCACAATAACAGTAGTATCATAAACAAAAGTCATAATTCCATTTATTTATTTGACAATGATACAATCACACAACAACTAAACTTAAGGTTGATATACAAGCGGAGACATTCAACTTAATTAACTAACATCTTCAGATTTATTCCTAGGCTTTATTCTTCTCTCTTTTCCCCGCCCAAAGTAACATGCGGACCTGTATATACAAAAAGTTTACGGAATGAGCCGAATGCTCAGTACGGAATGATAGGCTCAAATAATAAATAACGCTTTATATGAAATGTTATCCGGATGGAAATTTTATGCGAAAATGATACAATGCAAAAACATAATTTCATAATCATATCATACGGATGTACCCATGAGCAAACTTAAAACGTGACAATACACAGGTAGCTACTCCTACATATTTATCACATGAGATGGCGAGTTGGCATACCCGTTATCCACCTCCTTATACTTAAATCCTAGGATCGATCCATACGCCTCCTAATAGCCTTATGTACCACACTTGTACTTAAGAGACGCCGTGAACTGATCTCTCCGTCACGGGTGGAGCACATGATGTCGATGCCGCAACAACATACTCGTGGGACACTCCACGAGAACCGATACTCAGGGTAACAGAGTACAAATAATCTTATTTACATAACTTATCAAAATAATTTTCATAACAAGACTTAACATATATTGGAACATGCGATAATGAGTACAACTAACAGAATACTATCGCATGACATGAAAGCTACATCCAAAGTTTAAAATAGGAATTCAACGGACTGCAAATGAATCGATAATCAAAGACGTGAGGAGTGTATGAATTTAATGGTTTTATAACAATTTGAATATGAAACAATAAGGAGTGGGGTAAGGATCCGTACCTTAAAATTCCAAAGTGATGCTACCTTGTGATAATATTTCAGATTTATACGGGCAGAGTTTAGACTACTGATTAATCTTTTAACCTAATTTAAATAATATGCACACAAACTAGGTTAGTAACTTAATACAGCATTTACGATAACTCACGAGATTAAAATCCTCACAACGAATGACAAAGTGCGATACTTAAACATCCATCGGATTCACAATTAATGACAAAGTGAAATCACTTAAACATCCATCGGATTCACAACGAATGACAAAGTGTAAACACTTAAACATCCATCGAAATCACAATTAATGACAAAGTGAGATTACTTAAACATCTATCGGAATCACGACTAATGACAAAGCATAACCCAAATTTGAGCAGCACTTAAACATCCATTGGATTGATTTCAATCAATCGGACATTGAATCGTATCAGCGATTGAGTTAATACCCTGTTTTGCAGCACCCCGCTATACTAATTAGTATTTCGTGTGTGTTAATTGTGGTAAACAGACGATAACTCGAAGCATATTACGAATTCTTTCGTCGTTTCAGTGCCCAGAATCAAGTGCCAATGTCCTCTATTTATACCCGAATTTTACCCTTGCTTACGGAGCGTAAGACTTAACCCTTACGGTCCGTAAGGGACACATATTGATCATAGGGTTGCCACGCGTAGGACTAGCCTAGCTGAGTCAACATTTCGAGAATATTTAATTTAGACAGCGAGATAAATGGATAATCATCACTAGAAAATACCCCCCCCCCTGAGTTTTAGGGGCCCTGATCCTGATTCTGAAAATTCTGAGAATTTTAGGGTTTGTGAAGAATCACTTGGGTGTCTTAACTAGGGTTTCCTATTGGATAATTTATAAATAATAATAATAGTTTTGGTTAATATACAGAAAGATGGATCATAAGATAAATATTTAGTATATTATAAATTATTATTCTTTTATTTCTAAAATAATGATTTTAAATTTATGGTTATTACAATTTCGCTTGAAAGTGGCAAGTGCACTTTCAAACGAAATTAGCATTGTTAATTCCGCTTGAAAGTGGCAATTGCCATTTCAAGCGAAATCAGCTCAACTATAAATACCCTTCACACGAAATCATTTGTAACTTTCATGTTTCTGGTACCGAAGTGATGCCGACGTGTCTACTGATCTGGAAACTTGTTATATCTATAAAACAAGATAGTTAAGTGTGAAACAAGCTGGTTTCCAAGTCAATTCATCTGTTTCCACCTTTTGAATTGATAAGAATTCTTTTGATTGACTTGTTTGGGTCACAAATCAGAGATTCCGTTTGAAATAAGGGTATTCCGTTTGAGAGTGATTTCGTTTAAAAGAGGTATTATGTGTGAAGGGAAGGTAATTCCGTTTGAAAGTGATATTCCGTTTGAAAGTGTCAGTTTTGTGAAAAAGTTTATCGAATCATGGAAGAGGAATTCTGTAATGCGTTTGCTACAACCCCGACTACTCCAGCTGCCATTGCTCAGAGCATGAACATGGAAAACGAAACTGGAACTTTACAAAAACCTCTGAAATCATGGGAATTGAAGAGTACTATGGTTGGAAAGATCGGTTTAAGAACTGGGTTCAAGCTAATCATTTGAGATCTTGGGAGTGTATTGAGAAAAAGTATGTCAAGCCGCGTACAGATTTGGGAGTTATCAAAACAATTTCGGAATTTACGGATAAAGAACGAGACATGTATAAAGCTGAAAAGATGATTATCAGTCTGTTACAGCAAGCTATTAAAGAAGACATCTTCATTTTGCTTCAGCACGACAACACTTCACGATCGATCTGGGATGCTCTTAAAACTAAATTTGAGGGTAGTAAGAAGATGATCAGGAGCAAGAAGGCATTACTTAAGAAGGAATTTGACTTATTTTCAAGTTTGCCGGGTGAATCATCAAAGAAACTGTAACACCCCGAAAACGGGTTTGGTAATCAAACTCCGTTAATACTAAAAGACGGGTAACGTATCGTTAGTAGTAAAAATAACCCGGTAAATATTTGGATTTAAATAAGAAATCCTAATATTAAATACAAATGGATCAAAGTTTTAAGGAATTAAGTTTATAAGAGCCTGAGTTAACGGGACTTAAAATAAAACGGGTTATAACTCCCGGAACCCACTAAATAACTAGGGATATCAACCTAGTTACTCTAGTGTTTTAAAAAAATATTGAGGGAACTTGATGTAGTAACCTTTATAAACCTGGGTAAAGTTGAGGGACTAAAATTGTTAAAATGAGAAAATGGGTTTTTATTAATTAAAACTAAAAACACCAAAACACACACCTTTGTGTGTGTTCTGGTCGTACAAAACACATGAGCCAAGAAGGGCTCTCAAGCTCAAACCCTAACAAGCAAAAAAATCAACCAAATCAAGAGGGCAAATCAAGTCTAAATAGAAAACCAAGCTAGGATTAGTGATCACTCAGGCTAGAGGATCACAAGGTATATCAAAATTCACAATTTGGTTTCATCTCAAATTCTTGATAACTTGTGAAATCGAAATCTGAACTTGGTTGATTGATGTTTGAATGAAATTATGATAAATTCAGGGTTAGGAATGAACCCTAATCAATAATTTGATGCATTAATATTCATGCATGTGAAATTGAGAATCACCCATTTAGGTGTTAAGTGGGTCTTGTAGGAAGATGATGAACACTAGATTTATGATCATCAATTTGGTATTATTTGATTTCCATAAAGTAAGTCTAGGTGTTGTGATGCATGCTAGACATAAGAACTTATGAATGATGTTAAAACTTGGGGTAAATACCTAGTTATGAAAATAGATTGTTGATTTTATAGAATATGCCCACAAGGTGTTTGCTAAAATGCCTAAGTGAATGTTTAAGTGTTAAAGTTACGAATGAAACGCGTAATTTGCCTTATTTGACTAATTACGTGAAAGAAAAATGGGTTTTGGATGATTTGATGAAATTGATGTTGTATTGGTGTTTATAAACACCATACTAACTTGTATGAAAGAACTACTTGAACAAAATGGGGATTTGTTAAGAGTTCATACTTGATTTGAAATGGGTCTTGACACAAGAATTTAACTCATGATTTATGATTTAGTTCAATAAGAAAAGTAGTCAAAGATTCATAAGGTGTGAAAGTCATGATTTAGAATGACTAATCTAACAACCTTGTGAATAATGAATGATAGTTGGCACTTAACAAGCTAGGTGAAGCTTGGGGAGCAAGCGGGTCAAACGAAACAAGGAAGAAGAAAAGACGTAACTTGGATACAAGGTAAGTTAAAAGTTACACCTTTTATTTAATATCTATTTGTTTTTATAGATTTTAAATAATCAAAAGTCACATTTGACTTATGATGTTTCGACCCGATATGTGCGGTTCGGAACAAAAGACAATAATGATAAACCATGTTGAATGGTTAAAAAGAGCAAATAAAGTCATTTAGTCATGTAGACGAGATGATAATAAATCCATCTCGTAAAAGTAAACGGTCATATAGACCAAACGGGTCAAAAGGGTGAAAATATCACCCTTTGACAATATCGGCTAATGTTTTGCCGAGTTGCATGATTACAGGAATAAATATCAATTGAATGATGACATCGCTATTACTTAGCGCCACTAAGGCAAGGTATTGTAACGGGTCAATACATTGATCCGAGCCAGGTTTGCGTAATGATTCAATTCATCATGTAGAATTTGAGGTTCTCTAAGAGTTAAATAAGGTCAAATTGGATATTTGGTTACCTTAAAGATAAACCGAATAATTCAAGTTATAAATGTAGTGTTTTAGAAACATAATGGTTTCTAAACAAGGTCATAGTTAGAAGTCTGGATATTTGGGTCAAACAAGTATCTGAAAGTCCTTTGTCTTAAAAGAAGGATCAAAAAGGACCAAAACGCCCTTGTTAGCTAATTCGAACAAACAACCTTTAAAGGCTGTTTGGAAACGAGTTTTATGATTAGGTAAATACTTAGAATAAGTATAGAAGCTGAAAGAGGTATTGTATTAGTCAAATGGCACTAATTGAGTTTTTGCCGTAAAATAATGATTCGAGAGGTAAAATTTGGTTTATATAGATCACCACATTAAACCCATCATAAATACAGTTGTGGTGGGAGAATATAGGATAAGAAATGTGGTGATGTAATGCTAGAAACAATCGGAAGTAATTTTAGACTCGAAAGTGCTTAAATACCCTTAACGGGTCAAAATAAGCATACAAGCGAAAACGGGTTTAAATTGTGTAATAAACTTGTGATTAGAACCTAAAATGGTAGTTAACATTAATTTGAAGAAGTGTATGTGATATAGGAATCAAACAAATACGTTTGTTTGATAAGATGCATAAACAGGTTAAAATTCGGTAAAAAGGTAACGAGTCGAAGGCTTAGAAGTCTCAAAATTTCTTATGTTGGATGTAGGATTTTAACTTCATAAGATGGAGGATTAAATTACAAACGCGTAGGAAAAAGAATCGGGTAAAACGGATCAATAACGAAGAAGTAATGGTCGTTTCCGTGAAATCAGGTCGTGTTGGGTATGTACAACATCAGCTGAAGGCAACAGGCTGTGAAAAACAGGGCTAGGCGTGACGCCTAGGCCCTTGGCGTCACGCGAAGCCCCTAACTCCGAAAATTTTTAAAATTTTGTCATTTTAACCCCTGTACTTGTTTGAACTTAATATTTGACTATCAAAACTAACTTTTAAGTTGGTTTTGATCATAGGTGAATGCCAAGAGTGCACGGATGAAGATCAAGCGACGAGCAAGAACTGAACACGATCACGAAATCAGCTTCCACACTATGTATCGTTATTATGTTAAACGACGAACGTACACATGATATGTTGTATACTTTTTAAATTGTAAAAAGTTTTAATAAACCTGTAATTTCCAATGCATATGTAATCTTAATTACATGATTGTTTTTCGTAAATGATACGTTAAACCTTAATTTATAAGAACGGGTGTTACAGAACCTGATTGAAAGATATTGCCATTTAGTGAGAACTATGTCTTTGTTAGAAATTGTCAAAGATCAAGAAGAATGGGTCGACAAGTTAGCTGATGCATTACCTCAGAAAGAATGAGGTACGTATTTGATGATTTTGAAAAACACGGGAGAATATGACAAGTTGACTATTTCACAGTTCATTGAAAAGATTGAGGGACAAGATCTGGAACAACAGAAGATTGCAAGAATGAACAATCCGAGTGGCCAACAAGATGTCAAAATGTATTACAAAGGAAGTGTTCAAGAGGTTGAAACAAGTCCAAAAGTTCAAACTGCTTTTAGTGCTGAAAATTGATCTGGTTTAGTAAATCAAAGTCCAAACAGCAGCAGTGGATATTCATCATATCCAAGTGTTAATCCAAAGAGTTCAACTTCAAATCATCAGTTTCAAAGCTCAAACTGTAGTAATGGTCTAGTGTTGAATTGCAATATCGCTTTGCATCTTCAGAATGGTCAAATTTTTTCTGAAGAGATTTCCAAAAGTCACATGTCGTTACTTGCTACTGTGTTGGAATCATATGAAGGATTTGTTGCAGGAAGGATCGGGAATCCTATGCTGACGAAAGAAGATTACGATCAGATAGATGCATAAGAGATGGAGCTCATGGACATTAAATGGTGTTTAGCTAGTGTTTTGAGGAGAGCTGGAAAGTTTAAGATGATTACAGGTAGAGATTCAAATTTCTTTAAATGATTTTGAATTTTAGGGGGAGTAAGAATTTTCAGAAAATCCAAAAACATTTGAAAATTTGAAAAATCCAAAATCATGATAAAATCAAAAATGAGTTTTGTTGTGAAAAAGAGGAAATGATAGTACATCAGTGGACATTCACGACATGCTAAAGAATTGGAAAGATCAATATGTGATAAACGGTCTCACTAATGATATGCCAGTAGGTTTTTGCACATTTAGTAGATTGTGACGAGATATAAACCTAAATTTCAAACTTGCTTATATCGTGGGTAACATCTCTCAGATATATGGGTAACCCCCGAAATCTTGTTTGAAAGGTCCCTCTTTCTGAGATACTAGGTCTTTATACTCAGTGATATCTGGGGTATTATCCCGGGACTTCTGATTTTGCGGAAGCAATGGCCTAGTCCCCGGATAATACTTTCTACTTGCTTGAAATATAGCACCGCACTTAGTACAAAAATGATGAAACATTGCAAAATGATAATCATGTGTTGTTGAAGAAAAGATTCTCTAAAGGGAACACACCTAAAGTCAAGCCGTCATCTCTCTGCTGAACGGAAGTTCTGAACTGAGCTCTCACGGTTTCGCAATTAACCCTTTACATATATCATCTGTGGTATACTCACCTGTAAGACTGAATATTGGGATCTGGATACAAGAGTATATTCTGAGGTGGGACACGCGAATAAGTTTAAGTCTCTAAGACACTAATCTCGTATCTCGAAATAGTTGAACTTTGTGTGAAAATTTAAGTGGATCAGTATACTGACAATCTAAGTGAATCGTTTAGAACTTAAAATGTTTAAAGCTTAACGGTGTTGGTGATTTGTCTAAAAAACTGATATGATCCTCTTACACAAACTCACAAAAATATTGTTTCTAAATATTTCTTTATTCTATTTTCTTTCAAGTTCAAAATTTCAAAAAGATTTTCGACAACTGATGTTGGAGAGCTGATTTTCAAAATTTTAAGAGCTGAACATGATGAACAGGGTTGGGAGTGTGTGTTTAAATGAAGAATTTTGTTTTGAGAAAGAAAGTGTGATTAGTTATTCAAGGTCATTAATTTGAACTTATTATAACTATTGTAAAAACTTATGTGGTTATGAGAAAGTTTGTGAAGGAAATGTTGAACAAAGCAAAGTATCGATTCCTGATGTTGAATTCCAGGCTTTTGTTACTATGCTACAAGATAAAGAATTCCAGACTGCGATCCCAGCTGAGTGAAAGGAGGAGTCTGAAGACAAAGAAGCTTGGTTTCTAATCCTATTGCTATGGAAAGCCAGGAGAAGTTCCTAAAGTTGAGAAGATCGATCACGACTGAAGAGTTAACATACTGAAGACTCGCACTGAAGACTCGTCAACATCCGAGGGGGAGTCTGTTGGTGCATACGTCTGTCGACTTCGACTTCGTCTTCGTTCGAGTCTTGTATTAGATCAGGGCACGGAAAATGAGAAACATGGTTTTATAGGTAATTTCGCTTGAAATGACACAAGGTCATTTCAAACGAAATCAAGCTGTTAATTCCGCTTGAGTGATTCCTATTGAGTGATTCCGCTTGAAAGTCATTCCGCTTGAGCATGTTCAAGCTGAATCACATGCCTATATATACCCTTGATCTGATTTCGTTTGTAATGCTTCTTGGTTCCGATGCCGAAGCGCTGTCGAAGTGCCTCTGGCCTGTAAATTGTTACAAGACAGTTAATAGTGAATACAAGCTAAACGAAGACCGAATCAATGAATTTCGCCTCTGATTCTGTCTAAGTACTATTCTGATCGACCCGTTTGGGTCACAAAACGATCCTACATCTTGTAACTCGAATCCTAGCCCAGTATATCCCATTTTAATTTTACACCATTGTGAACCTTACGCCTTTTTTACTCTCTGATCGAGGTTCTCGACATTGAAAAATCTTCGTAAACTAAATCACACGTGTATATGTTGACATTTAAGAGATATACAGTCAAGAAAATCAAGGGCAAGGGTGATATATATGCGGATTAGACAAAAAAAAACCACTCAACAAATGGCTATAATTTAAGGAATGTGTTGAAAACACTTTACAACCTCCTAGAAGCAGCTTTTCTTGCCACTAGACATTTCTCCATCAATTAGGAATCTGATGCCGTCACTAAACACATTCCTTAAACTGTAGACATTTTTTAGTGTTGTTTTTTTTTTTGTGTCTAATCAGCATATATATCACCATTGCCCTTGATTTTCATAACTGTATATCTCTTAATTGTCAACATATACACGTGTGATTTAGTTTACGAAGATTTTTTAATGCCGAGAACCTCGATCAGAGAGTAAAAAAGGCGTAAGGTTCACAATGGTGTAAAATTAAAATGGGATATACCTGGCTAGGATTCGAATTACAGGAACAAGGGCCAAACCAACCACCCAAGGATGGAATCGTCGAGCGAAAACACTTTATAACCTCCTAGAAGTAGGTTTTCTTGCCAAGAGACCTTTCTCCATCAATTAGGAATCTGATGCCATCACTAAACACATTCCTTAAATTGTAGCCGTTTGTTGAGTTTTTTTTTGGTGTCTAATCCGCATATATATCACCATTGCCCTTGATTTTCTTGACTGATATCTCTTAAATGTCAACATATACACTTGTGATTTAGTTTACGAAGATTTTTCAATGCCGAGAACCTCGATCAGAGAGTAAAAATGGCGTAAGGTTCACAATGGGGTAAATTTAAAATGGGATATACCGGGCTAGGATTCGAGTTACAGGAACAAGGGCCAAAGCAACCACCTAAGAATGGAATCGTCGAGCGAAAACACTTAACAACCACCTAGAAGCAGCTTTTCTTACCACCAGACCTTTCTCCATCGATTAGGAATCTGATGCCGTCACTAAACACAATCCTTAAATTGTAGCCATTTGTTGAGTGTTTTTTTTTTTGTGTCTAATCCGCATATATATCAACATTGCCCTTGATTTTCTTAATTGTATATCTCTCAATGATTTAACCACTAGTCGATTGAATATTCAATGCCCGACCAAGCGGTAATACTTTACCGTATCCCAAGCACGTATAAGGGAAAATAAGTTAAAAGTATTTACCTGAGCTAAAAATGTAAATTATACTCAGCCGTATATTATAATCAGCAAGTGCAGATAGCTATTACTGGGCTCCAAATCTGGAACGAAGGTTTTAATAACCTCTTAGATTCCTAACGGGTCTTATTTAAGTTGTAACTTAGACCGGTTGGTTTTAAAGAAAATTTTACGGTACAAAACACAAGATTAAGCGATGACCGGATTGGAATGTGGTTTAGACCCAACAAGTATGAAGACTTGTATAAAATGGGTAAACTAAATACATTCTGTATTTTGGCCAAACCAACCACCCAAGAATGGAATCGTCGGGCGAAAACACTTAACAACCTCCTAGAAGCAGCTTTTCTTGCCACCACACCTTTCTCCTTCAATTAGGAATCTTATGCCATCACCAAACACATTCCATAAATTGTATCCATTTGTTGAGTGTTTTTTTTGGTGTCTAATCTGCATATATATCACCATTGCCCTTGATTTTCTTGACTGTATATCTTTTAAATGTCAACATATAGACGTGTGATTTAGTTTACGAAGATTTTTCAATGCCGAGAACCTCGATCAGAGAGTAAAAAACGCGTAAGGTTCACAATGGTGTAAAATTAAAATGGGATATACTTGGCTAGGATTCGAATTAAAGGAACAAGGGCCAAACCAACCACCCAAGAATGGAATTGTCGAGCGAAAACACTTGACAACCTCCTAGAAGTAGGTTTTCTTGCCACCAGACCTTTCTCCATCAATTAGGAATCTGATGCCGTCACTAAACACATTCCTTAAATTGTAGCCGTTTGTTGAGTTTTTTTTGGTGTCTAATCCGCATATATATCACCATTGCCCTTGATTTTCTTGACTGATATCTCTTAAATGTCAACATATACACTTGTGATTTAGTTTACGAAGATTTTTCAATGCCGAGAACCTCGCTCAGAGAGTAAAAATGGCGTAAGGTTCACAATGGGGTAAAATTAAAATGGGATATACCGGGCTAGGATTCGAGTTACAGGAACAAGGGCCAAACCAACCACCTAAGAATGGAATCGTCGAGCGAAAACAATTAACAACCACCTAGAAGCAGCTTTTCTTACCACCAGACCTTTCTCCATCAATTAGGAATCTGATGCCGTCACTAAACACATTCCTTAAATTGTAGCCATTTGTTGAGTGTTTTTTTTTTTGTGTCTAATCCGCATATATATCAACATTGCCCTTGATTTTCTTAACTGTATATCTCTCAATGATTTAACCACTAGTCGATTGAATATTCAATACCCGACCAAGCGGTAATACTTTACCGTATCCCAAGCACGTATAAGGGAAAATAAGTTAAAAGTATTTACCTGAGCTAAAACTGTAAATTATACTCAGCCGTATATTATAATCAGCTAGTGCAGATAGCTATTACTGGGCTCCTAATCTGGAACGAAGGTTTTAATAACCTCTTAGATTCCTAACGGGTCTTATTTAAGTTGTAACTTAGACCGGTTGGCTTTAAAGAAATTTTTACCATACAAAACACAAGATTAAGCGATGACCGGATTGGAATGTGGTTTAGACCCAACAAGTATGAAGACTTGTATAAAATGGGTAAACTAAATACATTCTGTATTTTGGCCAAACCAACCACCCAAGAATGGAATCGTCGGGCGAAAACACTTAACAACCTCCTAGAAGCTGCTTTTCTTGCCACCACACCTTTCTCCTTCAATTAGGAATCTTATGCCTTCACCAAACACATTCCATAAATTGTATCCATTTGTTGAGTGTTTTTTTTGGTGTCTAATCCGCATATATATCACCATTGCCCTTGATTTTCTTGACTGTATATCTTTTAAATGTCAACATATACACGTGTGATTTAGTTTACGAAGATTTTTCAATGCCGAGAACCTCGATCAGAGAGTAAAAAAGGCGTAAGGTTCACAATGGTGTAAAATTAATATGGAATATACCGGGCTAGGATTCGAGTTACAGGAACAAGGGCCAAACCAACCACCCAAGAATGGAATGGTCGAGCGAAAACACTTGACAACCTCCTAGAAGCAGCTTTTCTTGCCACCGGACCTTTCTCTATCAATTAGGAATCTGATGCCATCACTAAACACATTCCTTAAATTGTAGCCGTTTGTTGAGTTTTTTTTGGTGTCTAATCCGCATATATATCACCATTGCCCTTGATTTTCTTGATTGATATCTCTTAAATGTCAACATATACACTTGTGATTTAGTTTACGAAGATTTTTCAATGCCGAGAACCTCGATCAGAGAGTAAAAATGGCGTAAGGTTCACAATGGGGTAAAATTAAAATGGGATATACCGGGCTAGGATTCGAGTTACAGGAACAAGGGCCAAACCAACCACCTAAGAATGGAATCGTCGAGCGAAAACACTTAACAACCACCTAGAAGCAGCTTTTCTTACCACCAGACCTTTCTCCATCAATTAGGAATCTGATGCCGTCACTAAACACATTCCTTAAATTGTAGCCATTTGTTGAGTGTTTTTTTTTGTGTCTAATCCGCATATATATCAACATTGCCCTTGATTTTCTTAATTGTATATCTCTCAATGATTTAACCACTAGTCGATTGAATATTCAATGCCCGACCAAGCGGTAATACTTTACCGTATCCCAAGCACGTATAAGGGAAAATAAGTTAAAAGTATTTACCTGAGCTAAAAATGTAAATTATACTCAGCCGTATATTATAATCAGCAAGTGCAGATAGCTATTACTGGGCTCCAAATCTGGAACGAAGGTTTTAATAACCTCTTAGATTCCTAACGGGTCTTATTTAAGTTGTAACTTAGACCGGTTGGTTTTAAAGAAATTTTTACGGTACAAAACACAAGAATAAGCGATGACCGGATTGGAATGTGGTTTAGACCCAACAAGTATGAAGACTTGTATAAAATGGGTAAACTAAATACATTCTGTATTTTGGCCAAACCAACCACCCAAGAATGGAATCGTCGGGCGAAAACACTTAACAACCTCCTAGAAGCAGCTTTTCTTGCCACCACACCTTTCTCCTTCAATTAGGAATCTTATGCCATCACCAAACACATTCCATAAATTGTATCCATTTGTTGAGTGTTTTTTTGGTGTCTAATCCGAATATATATCACCATTGCACTTGATTTTCTTGACTGTATATCTTTTAAATGCCAACATATAGACGTGTGATTTAGTTTACGAAGATTTTTCAATGCCGAGAACCTCGATCAGAGAGTAAAAAAGGCGTAAGGTTCACAATGGTGTAAAATTAAAATGGGATATACTTGGCTAGGATTCGAATTAAAGGAACAAGGGCCAAACCAACCACCCAAGAATGGAATTGTCGAGCGAAAACACTTGACAACCTCCTAGAAGTAGGTTTTCTTGCCACCAGACCTTTCTCCATCAATTAGGAATCTGATGCCGTCACTAAACACATTCCTTAAATTGTAGCCGTTTGTTGAGTTTTTTTTTTGGTGTCTAATCCGCATATATATCACCATTGCCCTTGATTTTCTTGACTGATATCTCTTAAATGTCAACATATACACTTGTGATTTAGTTTACGAAGATTTTTCAATGCCGAGAACCTCGCTCAGAGAGTAAAAATTGCGTAAGGTTCACAATGGGGTAAAATTAAAATGGGATATACCGGGCTAGGATTCGAGTTACAGGAACAAGGGCCAAACCAACCACCTAAGAATGGAATCGTCGAGCGAAAACAATTAACAACCACCTAGAAGCAGCTTTTCTTACCACCAGACCTTTCTCCATCAATTAGGAATCTGATGCCGTCACTAAACACATTCCTTAAATTGTAGCCATTTGTTGAGTGTTTTTTTTTTGTGTCTAATCCGCATATATATCAACATTGCCCTTGATTTTCTTAACTGTATATCTCTCAATGATTTAACCACTAGTCGATTGAATATTCAATACCCGACCAAGCGGTAATACTTTACCGTATCCCAAGCACGTATAAGGGAAAATAAGTTAACAGTATTTACCTGAGCTAAAACTGTAAATTATACTCAGCCGTATATTATAATCAGCAAGTGCAGATAGCTATTACTGGGCTCCTAATCTGTAACGAAGGTTTTAATAACCTCTTAGATTCCTAACGGGTCTTATTTAAGTTGTAACTTAGACCGGTTGGCTTTAAAGAAATTTTTACGGTACAAAACACAAGATTAAGCGATGACCGGATTGGAATGTGGTTTAGACCCAACAAGTATGAAGACTTGTATAAAATGGGTAAACTAAATACATTCTATATTTTGGCCAAACCAACCACCCAAGAATGGAATCGTCGGGCGAAAACACTTAACAACCTCCTAGAAGCTGCTTTTCTTGCCACCACACCTTTCTCCTTCAATTAGGAATCTTATGCCTTCACCAAACACATTCCATAAATTGTATCCATTTGTTGAGTGTTTTTTTTGGTGTCTAATCCGCATATATATCACCATTGCCCTTGATTTTCTTGACTGTATATCTTTTAAATGTCAACATATACACGTGTGATTTAGTTTACGAAGAATTTTCAATGCCGAGAACCTCGATCAGAGAGTAAAAAAGGCGTAAGGTTCACAATGGTGTAAAATTAATATGGAATATACCGGGCTAGGATTCGAGTTACAGGAACAAGGGCCAAACCAACCACCCAAGAATGGAATGGTCGAGCGAAAACACTTGACAACCTCCTAGAAGCAGCTTTTCTTGCCACCGGACCTTTCTCTATCAATTAGGAATCTGATGCCGTCACTAAACACATTCCTTAAATTGTAGCCATTTGTTGAGTGTTTTTTTGGTGCCAAATCTGCATATATATCACCATTGCCCTTGATTTTCTTGACTATATATCTCTTAAATGTCAACATATACACGTATGATTTAGGTTACCAAGATTTTTCAATGCCGAGAACCTCGATCAGAGAGTAAAAAAGGCGTAAGGTTCACTATGGTGTAAAATTAAAATGGGATATACAGGGCTAGGATTCGAGTTACAGGAACAATGCCCAATCCAACCACCCAAGAATGGAATCGTCGAGCGAAAACACTTGACAACCTCCTAGAAGCAGCTTTTCTTGCCACCAGATCTTTCTCCTTCAATTAGAAATCTTATGCCATCACCAAACGCATTCCTTAAATTGTATCCATTTGTTGAGTGTTTTTTTTTTGGTGTCGAATCCGCATATATATCACCATTGTGCTTGATTTTGTTGGCTGTATATCTTTTAAATGTCAACATATACACGTGTGATTTAGTTTAGGAAGATTTTTTAATGCCGAGAACCTAGATCAGAGATTAAAAAAGGCGTAAGGTTCACAATGGTGTAAAATTAAAAAGGGATATACCGGGCTAGGATTCGAGTTACTAGAACAAGGGCCAAACCAACCACCCAATAATAGAATCGTCGAGCGAAAACACTTGGCAACCTCCTAGAAGCAGCTTTTCTTGCCACCAGACCTTTCTCCATCAATTAGGAATCTGATGCCGTCACTAAACACATTCCTTAAATTGTAGCCATTTGTTGAGTTTTTTTTTGGGTCTAATCCGCATATATATCACCATTGCCCTTGATTTTCTTGACTGTATATCTCTTAAATGTCAACATATACACGTGTGATTTAGTTTACGAAGATTTTTCAATGCCGAGAACCTCGATCAGAGAGTAAAAAAGGCGTAAGGTTCACAATGGTGTAAAATTAAAATGGGATATACCTGGCTAGGATTCGAATTAAAGGAACAAGGGCCAAACTGTAGGATCGGTTTTGGATCCGAACGAGTCGATCAGAGGCGTTCTCCTATGTTTCAGGTGCGGAATTACAAGAAACACAGGTAGAAATAGCTTTAAAACACTGTTTGATTGATTGGATGACAATTACAGCTCAAATCTCACACCGGCAGCACTTCGGCGTAGTTGTCAAGAGTCTCCTTCTGATTTCGCTCAAGAGGACTCTATATATAGGGTGATGGTTTCGCTTATGTGACAGACCACATAAGCGATACCCCATGTTAGTGATTTCGCTTATGTGTCATGTACACATAAGCGATATCCTCTTGTACACATGAGCGAAATCATCTCTAACTACCTATATAATTTTACATATTCTCGTACAACGTGCCCTGATCTATACAATGAAATCTAAGATTCGATACAAGACGAAGTCAACAGATGTAGTGCATCAACAAACTCCCCCTCAGATGTTGACGAGTCGCATCCAGCACCAACTGTATCTTCAGTTCTTCAGTCTTGATCTATCTATGGGCTTTTCCGAACTTTTCCCCTCAGATGTTCTCTTCAGACTCCCCCTCTCGATTTGCTGGTATTCCTTTGTTCTTCAGCATAATCTTCAGGATCTCTGTCTATCTCTCTAAAACTTCAGATATCAAATCCTGGCTTTTCAAAATCAAGTCTAATTCTCTTGATCAGATCTCTTGATTCCTTAAGTTCATCAGCATCAGGTCAATATCTGGAAAAATCTTAACCCAAATATAAATTTCTAAATTTAACAAATTATATGCACCAATACTAACTCTCCCTCAAATTCACATCTCACTTTCATTTGATGAACCAATTGTAAAATTTCAAAAATAAATTTTTCATTTAAGATTTACTCCCTCTTTACAATAATGTCATCATGTTTAGCACTTCAAATTTTGAAAATCAGCTTTTCAATATCAGTTGTCGAAAATCTTTTTGGATTTTTCAAAACTTATGCTAAAACACACTAAAATCTTTTTGGAATTTTTGAATGTAAAGAAATGCAATGCAGTAAAGAAATATTTACAGACAATATTTTTGTGAGTTCGTGTAAGAGGATCATATCAGTTTATGACAAGTCACAAGTACCGTTGAGCTTAGTTACACATTAAGAATTAAACAATTCACTTAGATTGCCAATATACTGATCCACTTAAATTTTCACACAAATTTCAACTGATTCAGGATATGAGTTAGGTGTTTTAAGAACTTAAACTCATTCATGTGTCCCACCTCTTGAATATACTCCCGTATCCAGATCCCAATATTCAGTCTTACAGGTGAGTATACCACAGATGATATCTGTCAGGGGAATAAATTATAGTACGAGGGCCGTGAGAGCTCAGGTCGATCTTTCGATACGCAGAGAGATGACGCCTTCGACTTTTGGTGTGTCCCCTTTAGAGGATCTTTTGATTACAACAGCAATGACTATCAATTTTATTGTTTCAACAATTTGCTGAGGGCTGCGCTATATTTCAAGCATGCGAAAAGTATTCTCCAGGGACTAGGCCATTGCTTCCGCAAAATCAGAAGTCCCGGGATAATACCCCAGATATCACTGAGCATAAAGACCTAGTATCTCAGAATAAGGGACCTTTCAAACGAGATTTCAGGGGTTACCTATATATCCAAGTAGTGTTCCCCACGAAATAAGCAAGTTTGAAATTTAGTTTATATCCCGAAAAAGTTTACTAAATGTGTAAAAACCTATCGGCATATCATCAGTGAGACCGTTTAACGCTATTTAAACATTACAATTCTTTAGCATACTGTGACCGTCTACTGATGTACTATCATTTCCTCTTCTTTGACACAAAAACTCATTTTTGATTTTATCATGTTTTTGTCTTTTTCAAATTTTCAAATGTTTTTGGATTTTCTGAAATTTTCTACTCCCCCTAAAATGCAAACACATTTTAGGAAATTTAAAAATAAACTGTAAAAAAAATGACAACCGATATCGAATTGCGTCAATTCGCCATTCACTTGGCATAAACAATCAGACCTCCCCTTATCACAAACCATTTTCTCATTTAGATTTCAAAACACTTAAGTTTGTTTTAATCAAAATGATTTTTCCGGAAAATGAGTTTGTATTTACCACTTGTAGGTTTACCACGTGTTAAGTATGGGAGTATGGTTCATCATCTTGTCAGTTTTATCAATTGTAGTAAATCAAGTACAACTTAATGTCCTTGATTCACTGTTTGCAATTAAGCAACTTCTTACCACTTGTAAGAATATCCAACATTTAAAAACATATGTAGGAATAAACCATCTACACAAACCATTTTACCAATCAAGATGCCGATTCCTGCTTCACATTTACCAACCTGGAAGCTCCGGCAAGAAACACTTATCCTGTAATCATTTAAACAATCTTAACAACTTTCATATAAACTCATAAAACATGAATGATGCCGATTCCTGATCCACGATATAAACTTGGGATCTCCGGCAAGTCCTAAGACTTTAAGGAAAGCAAACTTCCACCCAAGTCTTATTTGACTTGGTGGCTTCCAATTCCTGAGCAGTAGGGTTATATGTTGCCTTTTTATTTGCATAAAAATCTTTAACCCCCTTTACTTTCCCCTCAAGCATTTTCTTGAAAATTTTCTTAACATTACCATTAAATGTTTTTTCAATATCAAAATCTGAGATTTCAATTTTACCAACCATTTGTTGAATTTCTTTCACACTCATTGATTTAATATCAGCATCATTCAACAAATCATTAATCTCATTTTGTGACTCCTCTGATTTTGTGGAATCAGATTCATTGTCAGAACTATCAATCGATTTCTTAACAACCCATGTTTGGTTGTCTTTTGCCTTCTTTTTGTACAGTCTTTTAGAATTTTCACCAACTTCATTCTTTGAAATTTCAACAGTTTTGAAGTTTGTAGTTGGTGAATCATTTTTTTCAACCATTTTTTCTTTAAGTTTTGCAGAGACTTCCTGTTTTTTGTTGATTTTGTTTGGACAATTGTGAGCTATGTGTCCAACAACTTGGCATTGAAAACAAGTTCTTGTGTCTTTTGGAATGTCTCTTGAATGAAAAACTCCAGTTCCTGTTCTTTTTCTTTCAACAAGAAACTCCTGGTTTGTTTCTTTCCAGAAAGGTTTCTTCTGTTCATCTTCAACACTTCCACCTGAAACAAATTTTGTTTTTGGTTTAGAATTATTTACCTTTCTGTAACTTTCTTGCTGAATAAAACCTAAACCTTTTCTTTTGTAATTACAATTTTGGTTTGTTTTCTTTTGAAAACCAGAACTAAAATTGTAATCCTTTTTCCCTTTTTTCTTGTTTAACCTTTGTTGAACTCTTGAAGTGTATTTTTTAGATTTTTCATTAAGATTTAAATTTTTAGTGTCAGAAATATTAATTTCTGTGATTTTGAAAACCTTTTTGATCTTGTCAAATCTAACACTATCCATAGGAAATTCTTCATCAGAATATAATTTGTCAGAACCATTTAAAGTATATGCAACTTTAAATGTTTCATCATCCAACTTTGCTTTTGATAACAAAAATTCTTTACTATAAGACCGTTTTTCCGATGATTTGGAATTTGTGACCGACGAACTCGAACTTTTGACTGACGAACTTGAACACCCAGACTCAGACTTTGACTCAGACACCTCCTCAGTATCCAACACCTGATCGACCATCTTTTTGATTAACTCAGACTCATGATCAGTATCAGACGAGGTAAACGTGATATCAATGTTATCTGGTAAAACGTCAGTTTCCTCTGATTTTAACTTTATATTGACTGCTTTTTCAACTTGCTCCTCATTTGGTTTCCTAGGAGAATAACCTTCCCAGATAGGAGGCGGACACTTGTTATATTTAACAGTCGATTTCTTACCAGTCTCATTCTTTTTCCTTTCATCTTCAAATGCTTCAAAACCTGCAACAGTAGGATAAACTCTATCAATCACATAGTCAGAACATGAATAACTAAGAAGTAACCTTCTGATTCTTTCGTTCTCAATCTTTTCATTTTCCAAATCCTGCTTCAGTTTTGCATTCTCTTCGATGTAATGATTAATTGCTTTTTGCTTTTGCATCAAAGTCGAATTAGTCATGGTTAACGCCTTCTCTCTTTCAGAATTTGTTGTTTGAAGACTAGTCACTGTTCTGTTCAAGACACTGTAAGATTCTTTCACATAATTGATGTCAGACAGCAACTTCTCTATCAATCTTTCACGGTCAAACAATAACACATCTTTATCTTCACACTTCTTGCAAATTTCTGAACACTTTGTGCAAGGCTTTTCGACTTCAACAATCTTTTCAACCTCTACAGTCTTCACCACTTCAATAATTTTTTCTTCACAAGTTTCCTCTTCAACTTCAGTCACCTTTTCTTCTTCAACAACATTTTCAATCTTCACATCTTGTTGTTGTTCTTTTTCAGCTTTTTTTTCTTTCAGCTTCTCCATTCTATCTGCAAAATAAAAATGAAAACTTTCAGGAGATAAATGTCTTTTTGCAACATTAATATGTTTTTCCTCTTCATCATCACTGCTGCTATCAACCGGAGTTTGATCAAACTGTGCAGATTTTTCAGACTCTGTATCTGAAACACCAGAATCAACTGGTGTTTGATCAAAAACAACTTCTTTTTCTGAACTATCATCATTTTGAACACTCTCATCAGAACTTTTCAAACTTCCTTCATCAATGTCAGAACTTTCATCAGATGCATCAGATTCTTCTTTCACACTCCTCACAGTCTCTCCAATAGATCTCATCCAGGTAGCAAACAGATCTGGTTCTTTAACTATCTTAGCAATGAAGGCTTTAAAACCACCATTTTTATCGACAAACATATCCCAACTGAATCCTTCAGGAAGTTCTTCATCATTTTGATCTACCAAACATGTTGAATTTTCAGAAGATATATATTTGCTCCAGTTAAAATCTACCAAGCATCCTTTCTTCGAATCTTCAATCTTTCTACCATGAGCCGTTTGTGAATCTTGTAATTTACCAACTTGCTGATAAATGGCTTTCCGGTAGTAGTCTTCTTTTTCGAACGGATTCTGAGCACCACTCACTTCTCTGTTTTTGCACTCCCGTTTGAAATGACCTTTTTGCCTGCATCTGAAACAAGTAACTTTAGATTTGTCAAATCCTAAATTAGAAACACAAGCATCAAGAAAATCATTTCTTCCAGTGATTGTTTTGAACTTCTCAGCCCTTCGAAGAACACTAGCAAGACCCCACTTAATATCCATGAGTTCCATTTCTTCAGCATCTATCTGATCATAATCTTCCTTTGTCAACATAGGATTTCCAATCCGACCAGCCACCAATCCCTCATAAGATACCAAAACAGAACCAAGTAATGCCATGTGATCCTTTGCTATGTCTTCTGAAAAACTTTTACCCTCTGGCAAATTAAGAGCTATATTGCACTGAATTATACACCCATTTCCCATTTTAGTGCTCTCTGATGAAGTCTTAGGATTAACACTTGGGTATGATGAAAAACCACTACTGCTTTTGTTTGCATTTTGATCAACTTGTTCTGTAGAATTCTCCACACTGTAAGCAGTCTGAATCTTAGGACTTCTTTCAACTTCTGATGTAGAAACACTGCCTTTGTAATACATTTTCACATCTTGTTGACCACTTGGATTATTCATCCTAGCAATCTTTTGCTGTTCCAGATCCTGACTTTCAATCTTTTCAATGAATTGATATATCGATAAACCATCATAAACACCCGTATTTTTCAGTATCATCAAATACGTTCCCCACTCTTTCTGTGGTAAAGCATCAGCTAGCTTATCAACCCATTCCTCATTTTCCTTTGTGATGTCCATCATCGACATTGTTCTCACCAGATGACAGTATCTTTCAATTAACTTCTTCGTGTCTTCCCCAGGCAAACTCGTAAACAGATCAAATTCTTTTTTAAGTAACGACTTCTTGTTCTTAATCATATTTGCACTTCCTTCAACCTTTACTTTCAAAGCATCCCAAATCGACTTCGATGTTTTATCATGTTGAAGAAGTATGAATATGTCTTCTTTGATCGCCTGTTGTAACAAGCTAATCATCATTTTTTCAGCCCGATACATCTCTCGTTCTTCATTGCTGAAATCTGAAATCTGTTTAATTGTTTGTAGCTCAGTTCTTGGTAATACGTACTTCTTCAAAATGCACTCCCATGATCTCAAATGATTAGCTTGAACCCAGTTTTCAAACCTATCTTTCCAACCATAATATTCCTCAATACCCATAAGCTTTGGCGGTTTCTGTGTAGTTCCCGTCTCATTCTCTAAGTTCACGGCTTTAGCAATTGAAGATTGACCCGTCGGTGTTGCAAATGCGTTGTAGAATTCAGTACTCATGATGATTTATCAAATTTTTTTTTCAACACTGTGTCTTAAAAGCGAAATCAGTTTGTAAGTTGCCACAAAAGCGAAATCCTAAAGTGACGTTTGAGCGAAACCCCAAGTTGTACGTTTGAGCGAAACCCCAAGTTGTACGTTTGAGCGAAACCCCAAGTTACCACAAGAGCGAAATCTCAATTTATCCTAAGAGCGAAATCGCTGTGACACAAGAACGATACCCTGACCTCAAAAGCGAAACCCCTTCGAACCAGAATTTAGGCCATTTTACTTAGAATCTAAGACTCAAACTTTCCAGGGTTTGTCTATGCAAGATTATCTATGTGCTAAACAAATTTGATCCAATTTTGACCATGAAAACCCTCTGAATTAAGAAAAGTATGTGTAGAAGTGAGAAAAACCAATGAAAACCAGAAGAAAAACAAGCTAATTTCAGCAGAACTCCTCCTCCTGAGCTCTGATACCACTTGTAGGATCGGTTTTGGATCCGAACGAGTCGATCAGAGGCGTTCTCCTATGTTTCAGGTGCGGAATTACAAGAAACACAGGTAGAAATAGCTTTAAAACACTGTTTGATTGATTGGATGACAATTACAGCTCAAATCTCACACCGGCAGCACTTCGGCGTAGTTGTCAAGAGTCTCCTTCTGATTTCGCTCAAGAGGACTCTATATATAGGGTGATGGTTTCGCTTATGTGACAGACCACATAAGCGATACCCCATGTTAGTGATTTCGCTTATGTGTCATGTACACATAAGCGATATCCTCTTGTACACATGAGCGAAATCATCTCTAACTACCTATATAATTTTACATATTCTCGTACAACGTGCCCTGATCTATACAATGAAATCTAAGATTCGATACAAGACGAAGTCAACAGATGTAGTGCATCAACACAAACCAACCACCCAAGAATGGAATCGTCGAGCGAAAACACTTGACAACCTCCTAGAAGTAGGTTTTCTTGCCACCAGACCTTTCTCCATCAATTAGGAATCTGATGCCGTCACTAAACACATTCCTTAAATTGTAGCCGTTTGTTGAGTTTTTTTTGTTGGTGTCTAATCCGCATATATATCACCATTGCCCTTGATTTTCTTGACTGATATCTCTTAAATGTCAACATATACACTTGTGATTTAGTTTACGAAGATTTTTCAATGCCGAGAACCTCGATCAGAGAGTAAAAATGGCGTAAGGTTCACAATGGGGTAAAATTAAAATGGGATATACCGGGCTAGGGTTCGAGTTACAGGAACAAGGGCCAAACCAACCACCTAAGAATGGAATCGTCGATCGAAAACAATTAACAACCACCTAGAAGCCGCTTTTCTTACCACCAGACCTTTCTCCATCAATTAGGAATCTGATGCCGTCACTAAACACATTCCTTAAATTGTAGCCATTTGTTGAGTGTTTTTTTTGTGTCTAATCCGCATATATATCAACATTGCCCTTGATTTTCTTAACTGTATATCTCTCAATGATTTAACCACTAGTCGATTGAATATTCAATACCCGACCAAGCGGTAATACTTTACCGTATCCCAAGCACGTATAAGGGAAAATAAGTTAAAAGTATTTACCTGAGCTAAAAATGTAAATTATACTCAGCCGTATATTATAATCAGCAAGTGCAGATAGCTATTACTGGGCTCCTAATCTGGAACGAAGGTTTTAGTAACCTCTTAGATTCCTAACGGGTCTTATTTAAGTTGTAACTTAGACCGGTTGGTTTTAAAGAAATTTTTACGGTACAAAACAGAAGATTAAGCGATGACCGGATTGGAATGTGGTTTAGACCCAACAAGTATGAAGACTTGTATAAAATGGGTAAACTAAATACATTCTGTATTTTGGCCAAACCAACCACCCAAGAATGGAATCGTCGGGCGAAAACACTTAACAACCTCCTAGAAGCTGCTTTTCTTGCCACCACACCTTTCTCCTTCAATTAGGAATCTTATGCCATCACCAAACACATTCCATAAATTGTATCCATTTGTTGAGTGTTTTTTTGGTGTCTAATTCGCATATATATCACCATTGCCCGTGATTTTCTTGACTGTATATCTTTTAAATGTCAACATATACACGTGTGATTTAGTTTACGAAGATTTTTCAATGCCGAGAACCTCGATCAGAGAGTAAAAAAGGCGTAAGGTTCACAATGGTGTAAAATTAATATGGAATATACCGGGCTAGGATTCGAGTTACAGGAAAAAGGGCCAAACCAACCACCCAAGAATGGAATGGTCGAGCGAAAACACTTGACAACCTCCTAGAAGCAGCTTTTCTTGCCACCGGACCTTTCTCTATCAATTAGGAATCTGATGCCGTCACTAAACACATTCCTTAAATTGTAGCCATTTGTTGAGTGTTTTTTTGGTGCCAAATCTGCATATATATCACCATTGCCCTTGATTTTCTTGACTATATATCTCTTAAATGTCAACATATACACGTATGATTTAGGTTACCAAGATTTTTCAATGCCGAGAACCTCGGTCAGAGAGTAAAAAAGGCGTAAGGTTCACAATGGTGTAAAATTAAAATGGGATATACAGGGCTAGGATTCGAGTTACAGGAACAATGCCCAATCCAACCACCCAAGAATGGAATCGTCGAGCGAAAACACTTGACAACCTCCTAGACGCAGCTTTTCTTGCCACCAGATCTTTCTCCTTCAATTAGGAATCTTATGCCATCACCAAACGCATTCCTTAAATTGTATCCATTTGTTGAGTGTTTTTTTTGGTGTCGAATCCGCATATATATCACCATTGTGCTTGATTTTCTTGACTATATATCTTTTAAATGTCAACATATACACGTGTGATTTAGTTTAGGAAGATTTTTTAATGCCGAGAACCTAGATCAGAGAGTAAAAAAGGCGTAAGGTTCACAATGGTGTAAAATCAAAATGGGATATACCGGGCTAGGATTCCAGTTACTAGAACAAGGGCCAAACCAACCACCCAATAATAGAATCGTCGAGCGAAAACACTTGACAACCTCCTAGAAGTAGGTTTTCTTGCCACCAGACCTTTCTCCATCAATTAGGAATCTGAAGCCGTCACTAAACACATTCCTTAAATTGTAGCCGTTTGTTGAGTTTTTTTTGTTGGTGTCTAATCCGCATATATATCACCATTGCCCTTGATTTTCTTGACTGTATATCTCTTAAATGTCAACATATACACGTGTGATTTAGTTTACGAAGATTTTTCAATGCCGAGAACCTCGATCAGAGAGTAAAAATGGCGTAAGGTTCACAATGGGGTAAAATTAAAATGGGATATACCGGGCTAGGGTTCGAGTTACAGGAACAAGGGCCAAACCAACCACCTAAGAATGGAATCGTCGAGCGAAAATAATTAACAACCACCTAGAAGCAGCTTTTCTTACCACCAGACCTTTCTCCATCAATTAGGAATCTGATGCCGTCACAAAACACAATCCTTAAATTGTAGCCATTTGTTGAGTGTTTTTTTTTTGTGTCTAATCCGCATATATATCAACATTGCCCTTGATTTTCTTAACAGTATATCTCTCAATGATTTAACCACTAGTCGATTGAATATTCAATACCCGACCAAGCGGTAATACTTTACCGTATCCCAAGCACGTATAAGGGAAAATAAGTTAAAAATATTTACCTGAGCTAAAAATGTAAATTATACTCAACCGTATATTATAATCAGCAAGTGCATATAGCTATTACTGGGCTCCTAATCTGGAACGAAGGTTTTAATAACCTCTTAGATTCCTAACGGGTCTTATTTAAGTTGTAACTTAGACCGGTTGGTTTTAAAGAAATTTTTACGGTACAAAACACAAGATTAAGCGATGACCGGATTGGAATGTGGTTTAGACCCAACTAGTATGAAGACTTGTATAAAATGGGTAAACTAAATACATTCTGTATTTTGGCCAAACCAACCACCCAAGAATGGAATCGTCGGGCGAAAACAGTTAACAACCTCCTAGAAGCTGCTTTTCTTGCCGCCACACCTTTCTCCTTCAATTAGGAATCTTGTGCCATCACCAAACACATTCCATAAATTGTATCCATTTGTTGAGTGTTTTTTTGGTGTCTAATCCGCATATATATCCCCATTGCCCTTGATTTTCTTGACTGTATATCTTTTAAATGTCAACATATACACGTGTGATTTAGTTTACGAAGATTTTTCAATGCCGAGAACCTCGATCAGAGAGTAAAAAAGGCGTAAGGTTCACAATGGTGTAAAATTAATATGGAATATACCGGGCTAGGATTCGAGTTACAGGAACAAAGGCCAAACCAACCACCCAAGAATGGAATGGTCGAGTGAAAACACTTGACAACCTCCTAGAAGCAGCTTTTCTTGCCACCGGACCTTTCTCCATCAATTAGTAATCTGATGCCGTCACTAAACACATTCCTTAAATTGTAGCCATTTGTTGAGTGTTTTTTTGGTGCCAAATCTGCATATATATCACCATTGCCCTTGATTTTCTTGACTATATATCTCTTAAATGTCAACATATACACGTATGATTTAGGTTACGAAGATTTTTCAATGCCGAGAACCTCGATCAGAGAGTAAAAAAGGCGTAAGGTTCACAATGGTGTAAAATTAAAATGGGATATACAGGGCTAGGATTCGAGTTACAGGAACAATGCCCAATCCAACCACCCAAGAATGGAATCGTCGAGCGAAAACACTTGACAACCTCCTAGAAGCAGCTTTTCTTGCCACCAGATCTTTCTCCTTCAATTAGGAATCTTATGCCATCACCAAACATATTCCTTAAATTGTATCCATTTGTTGAGTGTTTTTTTTTTTGTGTCGAATCCGCATATATATCACCATTGCGCTTGATTTTTTTGACTGTATATCTTTTAAATGTCAACATATACACGTGTGATTTAGTTTACGAAGATTTTTTAATGCCGAGAACCTAGATCAGAGAGTAAAAAAGGCGGAAGGTTCACAATGGTGTAAAATTAAAATGGGATATACCGGGCTAGGATTCGAGTTTCAAGAACAAGGGCCAAACCAACCACCCAAGAATAGAATCGTCGAGCGAAAACACTTGGCAACCTCCTAGAATCAGCTTTTCTTGCCACCAGACCTTTCTCCATCAATTAGGAATATGATGTCGTCACTAAACACATTCCTTAAATTGTAGCCATTTGTTGAGTGTTTTTTTTGGGTCTAATCCGCATATATATCACCATTGCCCTTGATTTTCTTGACTGTATATCTCTTAAATGTCAACATATACACATGTGATTTAGTTTATGAATATTTTTCAATGCCGAGAACCTCGATCAGAGAGTAAAAAAGGCGTAAGGTTCACAATGGTGTAAAATTAAAATGGGATATACAGGGATAGGATTCGAGTTACAGGAACAAGGGCCAAACCAACCACCAAAGAATGGAATCGTCGAGTGAAAACACTTGACAACCTCCTAGAAGTAGCTTTTCTTGCCACCAGACCTTTCTCCTTCAATTAGGAATCTTATGCCATCACCAAACACATTCCTTAAATTGTTGCCATTTGTTGAGTGTTTTTTTTTTGGTGTCTAATCCGCATATATATCACCATTGCCCTTGATTTTCTTGACTGTATATCTTTTAAATGTCAACATATACACGTGTGATTTAGTTTACGGAGATTTTTCAATGCCGAGAACGTCGATCAGAGAGTAAAAAAGGCCTACTGTTCACAATGGTGTAAAATTAAAATGGGATATACAGGGCTAGGATTCGAGTTACAGGAACAAGAGCCAAACCAACCACCCAAAAATGGAATCGTCCAGCGAAAACACTTGACAACCTCCTAGAAGCAGCTTTTCTTGCCACCAAACCTTTCTCCTTCAATTAGGACACTTATGCCGTCACCAAACACATTCCTTAAATTGTATCCATTTGTTGAGTGTTTTTTGTGTGTCTAATCCGCATATATATCGCCATTGCGCTTGATTTTCTAGACTGTATATCTTTTAAATGTCAACATATACACGTATGATTTAGTTTACGAAGATTTTTTAATGCCGAGAAACTCGAACAGAGAGTAAAAAAAGCGTAAGGCTCACAATGGTGTAAAATTAAAATGGGATATACCGGGCTAGGATTCGAGTTACAAGAACAAGGGCCAAACCAACCACCCATGAATGGAATCATCGAGCGAAAAAACTTGACAACCTCCTAGAAGCAGGTTTTCTTGCCACCAGACCTTTCTCCATTAATTAGGAATCTGATGCCGTCACCAAACGCATTCCTTAAATTGTAGCCATTTGTTGAGTGTTTTTTGTGTCTAATCCGCATATATATCACCATTGCCCTTGATTTTCTTGACTGTATATCTCTTAAATGTCAACATATACACGTGTGATTTAGTTTACAGATATTTTTCAATACCGAGAACCTCGATCAGAGAGTAAAAAAGGCGTAAGGTTCACAATGGTGTAAAATTAAAATGGGATATACCGGGCTAGGATTCGAGTTACAGGAACAAGGGCCAAACCAACCACCCAATAATGGAATCGTCGAGCGAAAACACTTGACAACCACTTAGAAGCAGCTTTTCTTGCCACCAGACCTTTCTCTATCAATTAGGAATCTGATGTGCCTAATCCGCGTATATATCACCATTGCCCTTGATTTTCTTGACTGTATATCTCTTAAATGTCAACATATACACGTGTGATTTAGTTTACGAAGATTTTTCAATGCCGAGAACCTCGATCAGAGAGTAAAAAAGGCTTAATGTTCACAATGGTGTAAAATTAAAATGCGATATATACAGAGCTAGGATTCGAGTTACAGGAACAAGGGCCAAACCAACCACCCAAGAATGGAATCGTTGAGCGAAAACACTTGACAACCTCCTAGAAGCAGCTTTTCTTGCCACCAGACCTTTCTCCATCAATTAGGAATCTGATGCCGTCACTAAACACATTCCTTAAATTGTAGCCATTTGTTGAGTGTTTTTTTTGTGTCTAATCCGCATATATATCACCATTGCCCTTGATTTTCTTGACTGTATATCTCTTAAATGTCAACATATACACGTGTGATTTAGTTTACGAATATTTTTCAATGCCGAGAACCTCGATCAGAGAGTAAAAAAGGCGTAAGGTTCACAATGGTGTAAAATTAAAATGGGATATACAGGGATAGGATTCGAGTTACAGGAACAAGGGCCAAACAAAACACCAAAGAATGGAATCGTCAAGTGAAAACACTTGACAACCTCCTAGAAGCAGCTTTTCTTGCCACCAGACCTTTCTCCTTCAATTAGGAATCTTATGCCATCACCAAACACATTCCTTAAATTGTTGCCATTTGTTGAGTGTTTTTTAGGTGTCGAATCCGCATATATATCACCATTGCGCTTGATTTTCTTGACTGTATATCTTTTAAATGTCAACATATACACGTGTGATTTAGTTTACGAAGATTTTTTAATGCCGAGAAACTAGATCAGAGAGTAAAAAAGGCGTAAGGTTCACAATGGTGTAAAATTAAAATGGGATATACCGGGCTAGGATTCGAGTTAGAAGAACAAGGGCCAAACCAACCACCCAAGAATAGAATCGTCGAGCGAAAACACTTGGCAACCTCCTAGAAGTAGCTTTTCTTGCCACCAGACCTTTCTCCATCAATTAGGAATCTGATGCCGTCACTAAACACATTCCTTAAATTGTAGCCATTTGTTGAGTGTTTTTTTTGGGTCTAATCCGCATATATATCACCATTGCCCTTGATTTTCTTGATTGTATATCTCTTAAATGTCAACATATACACGTGTGATTTAGTTTACGAATATTTTTCAATGCCGAGAACCTCGATCAGAGAGTAAAAAAGGCGTAAGGTTCACATTGGTGTAAAATTAAAATGGGATATACAGGGATAGGATTCGAGTTACAGGAACAAGGGCCAAACCAACCACCAAAGAATGGAATTGTTGAGTGAAAACACTTGACAACCTCCTAGAAGCAGCTTTTCTTGCCACCAGACCTTTCTCCTTCAATTAGGAATCTTATGCCATCACCAAACACATTCCTTAAATTGTTGCCATTTGTTGAGTGTTTTTTTTTGGTGTCTAATCCGCATATATATCACCATTGCCCTTGATTTTCTTGACTGTATATCTTTTAAATGTCAACATATACACGTGTGATTTAGTTTACGGAGATTTTTCAATGCCGAGAACGTCGATCAGAGAGTAAAAAAGGCCTACTGTTCACAATGGTGTAAAATTAAAATGGGATATACAGGGCTAGGATTCGAGTTACAGGAACAAGAGCCAAACCAACCACCCAAAAATGGAATCGTCCAGCGAAAACACTTGACAACCTCCTAGAAGCAACTTTTCTTGCCACCAAACCTTTCTCCTTCAATTAGGACACTTATGCCGTCACCAAACACATTCCTT
>JARYGA010017691.1:0-39448 GCA_030545235.1 Helianthus tuberosus | reverse complement strand
TTACACTAGATACGAGTCGGAACCAAGTGATTCATCTTGTCTATCTGCTTTTCTTTTTATTTTTATTTTTAGCATTTTAATTAGTTTTTATTTTTCTTAGCTTAAAACATTTTTCTAACCTTTTTATTTTGATTAGACGTTGAGGATAAACCGGTACTAAAAGCTCTTGTGTCCTTGGACGACCTCGGTATCTTGCCAACACTATACTACGCTCACGATGGGTGCACTTGCCCATATGTGTGTTTAGTGTTAGTAAAATATCGTGTTTTATAAATTTAAAACTTGGCTAAAAATAAGTGTTAAAGGGGCTTAAAATATACACCTAAAATATATAACACTTCACACGCATCAAGTTTTTGGCGCCGCTGCCGGGGACACAAGGATTTTAAGAAAGCTTAAAATCGACGGACATACACTCGGTTCAAAACAGTCACTCATATCAACCATCCAATTCATACACCTACTATGAGGAGCCCAAGTACGAGCCATCATCTTCATACACATCCTATGAAGACCAAAGGTATGAACCTCCTCCCTCATACTCATATTTTGATGAACCAAGGTACGAGCCTTCATACTCATACTTTGAGGAACCAAGATATGAGCCACCACCTTCGTATGCTTATTATGAGGAACCATGGCGTGAACAACCCACCTCATATGACCGTCTCGATAAAAATTTTTAAATTAGCTGATTTTAACAAGTTTTCCAAACGAACCAGTCACCCGAACGAATAGCCATCCGATCGGATAGTCATCTGATCGAACAGGTATCCGACCAAGTGACTTATGATTTTAAACACTTAAACAATTTCAAAATTTCAAAGTATGCTAGTCTCCACTCGGATCACCATCCGAGCGGACGGCCATCCGTCCGGATGACCGTCCGACCGGATGACCTGAGGAGTAGAGACATTTCATGCTTCGTAAAATGCTACAACGAAAACTTCAAAGTTCAAACAATACACAAACACATCCTTCCCAAACGAATGACTATCCGACCGAATGGTAATCCGTCCGGATGACCATCCGTCTGGAAAGTCATCCGACCGGATCACTGCTCGCCACTCAAACTCTCCGATGCACTGTTTAATGCACTGTTCAACGCTTACACTATCTTTCTCTGGTCAGGCCAACTCTCCATCGCTCACTTCAATCCAAGCTTGTGTTTATTTACTAAACACGAACTGTGAGTATACTCGATCCCCTTTTGCTTAAACGCACTTTTGGGTGTTACATACGTTACTTATATCAAATCACATCGACAGACAACGCAAACACTTTTTACATGCTAACCGCCTTCGCATGCTATACGTGTTATTTGATGAATGCTAGTATGTTATGTTTACACAGTGATTGTTGCCTGACACCTTAGCAATGATAGTACTATAATTTGGACTCAGCACCTGTCGTGGACAGGGGCTGTTGATGTGTGCGGTGTGTTATAGGTTTTTAATGTATAATTTAAGCCCTTTTACACGTTAGCCAAGTTTTAAATTTATAAAACACGATATTTACTAACACTAAATACACATATGGGCAAGTGCACCCATCGTGAGTGTAGTATAGTGTTGGTAAGATACCGAGGTCGTCCAAGGACACAAGAGCTTTTAATACTGGTTTATCCTCAACGTCTAATTAAATCAAAAGTTAGAAAAGGTTTTTAAACAAGAAAAATAAAACTAACTAAAATGCTGAAAAATAAAATAAAATAAAAACAGATAGACAAGATGAATCACTTGGATCCGACTTGTGTATAGTGTAACCTTTGATTATTTCTGCACTTTTGCACTTTTTAAGAGATTATCTTAGTTATTGTAGTAGGCCCCTCTTTTGAAGGTGACGTTACCCTCAACCCAGTAGTTTTTTTTTTTGGGTAATGGGGTTACCCCGGTGATTCTATATATTCACAACCAAATAAAATAAGTAGCGTAGAGAGCCTACACTAGTTCAATCATGAGACATGCCCCATGAAAGTAATCAAAGAGAAAACCACAAAACACCATTCTAACAAAAACACAACTAGACTAAAATCTAGAGACGAAAACAAAAACTAATCAACCGCCATCACCATCATTGTCATTAACTACAATCTCCCATTCTCCTAGAAGCTTTCGAACTCTATCCGTCCGCTTCATCTTTACTCCCATAAGCTTGTATCGTACAGTCTTGACAATCGCCTCATAAACTTGCTCCGGAGGTCTCAACTGGTTTTTAAAAAGTCTAGAATTACGTTCTTGCCATATGAAATAAGCACTAGCCGCCACCAAAAGTCTACTAACATAATCAGCCGCTAACTTAGAACGAATTCTGACCATCAACCAAGTAACAATCTCCTCCCATTTTGGGTTAACATTATCCATACCATCTTTAATCCGAACCATATCCCAAACCTGCGTAGAAAATTTGCATTCAAAGAATAGATGTGTATGTGAATCATGGTTCTCATAACAAAGTAAACAACACATCATATTCATGTTTTTTCTCCTCGAGAAATCCCAGCTAAGAATAACATCTCGAGTGAGTAACTTCTTCCTCATAATCAGCCACAATAAGAAAGAGTGTCTCGGGATGCAATGAGCGAACCAGACTAGTTTACTCCATTCTACCTCCTCCTCTCTATACCGAATAGAATCCCAAATGCATGAAGCCGAAACCTCATTAATCTTATCACCCACCCGCCATTGAAGGATATCTCGTTTACCTGCAACCGGTTGGACCTGGTCCAAGTGAATAAGCACAGGAAACAAATCCCTCCAAGCCATGGGCCATTGCCAACCACCCCCTGAATAAATATCCGCAACAGAATCATCCAGTCTAAAACCTGCACTCGTAATAGTTTTGGGCGACAAGATATTACCTAGCGGCCCTAACACACTCCAAGTATCATACCAAGCAGACGTCGATCTCCCATCCCCAAGCGAAGTCCACAAATGGTTTCTTATCATCGGCCGAAGCTGGAGAAGTTTTCTCCAGCTCCAACAACAGTTGGTAGGAATCTTTACTATCTAGAAACTCTTACCTTTTAATTTATAGTCATGAACCCATTCAACCCAAAGCGAATTCCGTTTAGTAATAACACTCCATACATGATTTGCCATAAGCGCTTTATTAACATCACCTATACGTCTAATACCCAAACCTCCTTCATACTTTGGAGTGCAAATAGAATTCCATGAAACCTTTGCCCTCCCTTTTTGATACGAGCTATCTTGAATCCATAAAAAATTACGCATTCTAGCTTCAAGATCATGAGTCACCCGAGCTGGTAAAATAAATACCGACGACCAGTAAATGTGCATAGAAGAGAGGACCGCCAAAATAAGCTGTAACCGCCCCGCAAAAGAGAGCAGCTTGTTCTTCCAGTTCGAAATACGCTTCTCTAGTCTTTCAACAAGGACACTACAATCTTTATATAAAAGCCGTGTAGAAATCAGAGGAACTCCCAAATATCTATCCGGGAGGGAGCCTTCCACAAAAGGCATAACATTAAGAATAGCATTCTTCACCTGTTGGGGCACATTACAAAAGAAAACCATGTTCTTTTGAACGCTATGGACCAATCCTGACATATTAGTGAAGTTAGAGAGAGCCGCCATAATACACTTCGCCGAGCCGACATCTCCTCTAGCAAACAGAAAAAGGTCATCTGCAAAACAAAGATTAATAATCTGCTGCTTCTCACATCTGTTATGAAATCTGAATGAGGAGTCCATCCTAGTTTCATTATGAAGAATACCCGTTAGAATCTCCATAACCAGCGTAAACAGATAAGGAGATATTGGATCCCCTTGACGTAACCCCCGTTTACCTCTAAAATATCCATGAACATTGCCATTAACACATATAGAATATGATGGCGTTGGCACACAAGTCATAATCCAATCCACCATCTTGATATCGAGCCCAAACCCCAGCAACACACTCCTTAAGAATCTCCAATCAACGGTATCATACGCTTTCTGAATGTCTACTTTAAACGCACACCTTGGGGGGCCCACTTTTCTATGATAGTTGTGCATGAGCTCCTGAGTGAGTAAGATATTATCCGAAATTTTCCCACCCGAGACAAAAGCCGACTGATTAACGTTGACAATCATATTCAGCGCCACTTTAAGACGATCCGCCAGAATCTTACTAATACACTTGTACAAAACATTGCAACACGCTATAGGACGGTAGTCTGTAACACTAGAAGGGGTAGCAATTTTCGGCACTAGGACAATAAGAGTATGGTTTAATTCACTCAAAAGCTTACCAGTGGAAAAGAAATCAATAACAGCATTCGACACATCTTCCCCGATGACCGACCAAGCACCCTTAAAGAAAGCTGAAGAGTACCCGTCTGGCCCTGGGGCTTTGTCAATTCCAATCGAAAACATAGCCTTACAAACTTCATCAACCGTCACCTGACGAACCATATGGGTAGCAACTACAGGATCCAAAGAATTACCAAATAACTCAGCCGAAGGATAGATGGATATATCGCCCTGACACCCCAGAAATTTTTCATAGTGTTGCACTAGAGCCAGTTGCACGTTTTCACCTTCATACATAACGCCACTCGAGTCCTTTATGACATCAATCCTACTTCGATGATTCCTTGTTTTGAGAGACGAATGAAAGAAAGCCGTGTTCATATCACCAGCTTGTAACCAATCCACCTTTGACTTTTGCTTGATAAACCGTTCCTCATCCAATGAAGCTTCCTGGTAATCATGCGTAAGAGAGGATTCTTCAGCTCGTAAATCTACATTAGACGGGTCAGCATCTATAAGACTTTGTAAACCATCCAATTTAGCTCGAAGCTCAATAACCTTCCGATGCAAGTTCCCCTGTTTAAAAAGAAGAGCTCTAAGAGGACCCTTAAGCAACCTGAGTTTCTTTACAACCCGGAACTGGTGCACACCATCAACATTCAACTCCCAAGACCGTTTCACAATATCCAAAAAATCTGGTTTGTGAATCAGAAAATTAGCGAACTTAAAAGATTTACGTTTACAGACTTCCGCTTTAGGGATTTTAAGGATGCAAGGGCAGTGATCCGACAGCATGTACGGGTGAAAATAAGCAACCGAACTAGGATACTCAACCACAAACTGGGTATTCCCCAACACTCTATCAATTTTCTTAAGCAATCCTACTCCCTCCTTTGGTTTTTGATTCCATGTAAAGTGAAGGCCCGATCGATTGATATCAAAAACCTCAATATCATCAACACAACTCTGAAACTCCCTCATACCAGCCGAGATTGAAGAAGCTCCCATGGAATTGTCTTCACTATTAAGAGCTGAATTAAAATCACCCATGATTATCCACGGTTGATTACCAACCAACACCTTATGCATAGAAAGTTGTTGCCATAAATCTCTTCTTGTAACATAATAGTTAGTCGCATAAACTATCGAACAGAACATCATCTTCTTGTCACTTTTGAATCTAATCTGAACATGCATAACCTGAGAAGATTGATTCAGAACCATAACATCAAACACATCCGGGTTCCAGCCGATAATAATCCTAGTACCCTTATCACATATGCCTCCATTAGAAGTCCAATCCCAATTACGAAAGACAGACTTACAAACTTTATTAAGGTTACCCACATCAACATGTGACTCTAAAATAGCACAGAAGCTCAGATTACTCTCTTTCACAATCTGCCGAACCTCCATTTGTTTCAGAGGGCGGTTCAACCCCCTTATATTCCAGGCTGCAAGACTAATCATCAGGAACTACTTGACTAGGAGTGCTTGCCCCCGTATTATTGATCGGCTTCTGAGAGCCATTTAGTAGAAAATCATTCGTTTCATTATAAACCTCAGTTACTTCATCATCATCTGAGTCTTCAAACCCATCATCATCCCCTATCTTTTTACTCCCATCCTTATCTTCTGTATTCACTTCGTTCAGCACATCAAATGGATTAGTAGATTCGAACCTGTTCACGGTTTTCCTTTCTTTGATCTCACCCTTCGGCTTAGGCATCACAGGCCTATATTCAAATTTCGACTTCTGCTTGTTAACTTGGATCCCATTCTTTTTAGCCGCCTTTTTACCATAGACCCCAATGTATCCATCCTCATCAATAACAGGAGGCTTCTTAACTGAACTGCCTTGTGTCATGTTGTTCCGATATTGATTATCATTCATGGGCTTACCTATTTTCTTAGGTTGCTTCGGACAAGATTCATTCGAATGACCAAAAACACAACAAGAAGCACATCGATGGGGACTCCATTCATACTCGACATACATAGTCTCCTTTACAAACCCCTCCCCCTCTGGTTCTGGAATAGCTATAGTAATCTCTTCTTTAAACTCATTATTAGCAGAAATTTCAATCAACGCCCGGGCATAACTACTTCTACCCTATACCTCATTACATATAGCTGTGGTATACGTGTCTAGCATCTTAGGAACACCAATAGTTGTCGCCACTAAGCTAAGTCCATCTTCAGTATAAGTCGCAAGTGGAACTTCATGAATTTTCACCCAAACTTGAACCTTCTTTACCTCCTTTTTTTCCAGCTTAGTCGTAGGTGTCCACTTATTTAGAATGAGGGGTTGAGATCTAATAATCCAAGGGCCCCCTTGTAGAGCATTGAGCATACCTACTTCATCATTAAACTTGAAAAAGAAAAAGCCGTTTGCATTCATCATAGATTTTTGTAGGCCATATTGTTTCCAGTTAATCCTCACAAAATATTCTACCACAGGAAAAGCAACCCGGTCACCCAAAAAATACCCATAAAGCGTGTTAGCCAGTTTGCCTTGCACCACCCGAACTGAATTCCTCGGCAACACTACATCACACCCCTCATGTACAGTTGCACTAGCAAGAGAGCGAAAGTTAACCTTCTTGGTCTTGTCTGCAAGAACAGAATCTGCATAAGATTTTGACGCTGATGTGCTCCCATGTTCCGGTTGACTTCCATGCAGACCTCCTACTCCATCTAGAATGTTTCTCATGCCCAAAGAATCAGATTGCTTATTTTCCACAGAAACCGGTACCGTAATCTTAGATAGCTCGTCAATAACATTAATCATCTTAGGATCAGGTTGATCCGATATCACTGTACCTCGGCGAGGGCAAGCTGTGAAACCATCAATATTCAAACCTCGACTAGAAATACCCTTGAACTGCAATGGAGGCTTTCCTCGATCACCCTGATTGTTAACTCCAGGTTTCTTATGTTCATCCATACTAGTAAACACAACTCTCACTAACAGCAAAGAAAAAACACACCATGCACGATGAAACTGAAAACCAGAAGACCAAACAGCAAGAAAAACGAAAACCCTAATCTAGCGAAAAACCCTAGTCCATACTACTACCAAAATCATATAGAAATCTTGTTAAATCAAGTTTACCCAATAAAACAATCATTCTATACAACCTGATCGAAGCATAGATTAAGGCGGCGATTGAAGATCTGGAAACGAAACACCCAAGAATTAATCCGAAATCCAATGCTAACGAGTTCGATATAGTAATCTGAACAATCAAATTTCTAAACTCAGACTGTTATACACCAGATTATGAATCAAAATCCAGGATTGCAGGGAAGAGCCAGAATCGTCTAGCTAGGAGAGAGTATTAGGGGTGAAACATGTCATTTAATTCCCTTAACCCTGTAGTTTGAGTCAGCAAGGATACAATCCTAAAGGGTCAAATTATTAAAAGATAATTAATTAAGTTATTAATGCATAATATGGTAGGCCCCTCTTTTGAAGGTGACGTTACCCTCGGCTAAGTAGTCTGAGTCAGCAGGGATACAGTCCTAAGTAGCCGGGTTAAAGTATTAATAGTAGCTTACATATGAAGGGATCAAAGAGTTTGGACCCCCGCCATCCAATACTGGTGGGTATTGAAGGAGGTCCTACTAAATCAAGTTGGTGATTACAAAAATGGGTACCTCTATCACTTATTAATGCTTTAGGTGTTCCAAAACGAGAGAACAATTTTTTCAGAAATCTTACCACGACTCTTCCATCATTTGTTGGAAGTGCCTCAGCCTCGGCCCATTTAGACAAGTAATCTACTACCACAAGTATATATTTGTTTCCTTTTGACGATGGGAAAGGTCCCATAAATTCGAGTCCCCACACATCAAAAAGTTCACAAATAAGAATGCCATTTTGTGGCATTTCGTTTTTGGAAGAAATATTACCTGTTCTTTGGCAAGCATCACATGTCTTGACAAGACTTTGGGCGTCTTTGTAAAATGTTGGCCAATAAAATCCTGAATCAAATACCTTTTGTGTGGTACTAGTGGCACCATGATGTCCTCCGTATGGACCTTCATGACAATGGCGGAGAATTCTTCTTGCTTCGCTACCATGTACGCACCGTCAGATGAGTTGGTCGGCACACATTTTGAAAAGATAAGGATCTTCCCAAAAATAATGCTTTACATCAGCAAAGAATTTCTTCCTTTGATAATGTGGCCAACCTTTTGCGACTATACCGCTAGCTAGGTAGTTAGCATAGTCGGCGTACCATGGTTCTTCTCTGTATTCCACCATTTCTAGGGACTCCGTTGGAAATTTTTCGTTGATTTGCTCGTCCCTGGTTGCCTCCAAAGTTGGGTCTTCTAAGCGAGAAAGATGATCTGCTGTAGTGTTTTCTGCTCCTCTTTTGACTTTGATTTCAATATCAAATTCTTGGAGGAGCAGAATCCACTGAATCAAATGTGGTTTAGCATCCTGTTTCTTGAAGAGATATCGAATGGCTGCATGATCTGTATAGACTATTGTTTTAGAAAGAATAAGATAAGAACGAAATTTATCAAAAGCAAATACCACAGCTAGTAATTCTTTTTCAGTTGTTGTGTAATTTTCTTGTGCATCGTTAAGTGTTTTACTAGCATAATAAATTGGGTGAAAATGCTTTTCTTTTCTTTGTCCCAAAACAGCTCCAACTGCAAAGTCACTTGCATCACACATGATTTCGAAAGGTAATTTCCAATCAGGTGCTATCATGATAGGTGCATTGACTAGCATTTCCTTTAGGGTTAGAAATGCTTGATTGCAATCCTTGTCAAAGATTAAAGGGGCATCTTTTTCAAGTAGTTTCGTTAGGGGCCTTGAGATTTTAGAAAAGTCTTTGATAAACCGTCTATAAAATCTGGCATGTCCTAGGAAACTTCTGATTGCTCTAACGGAGGATGGGGTGGTAATCGAGAAATAGTGTCTATTTTTGCTCGATCAACCTCCATTCCTTCGCTTGAGATTTTATGACCGAGCACTATTCCCTCCGTTACCATGAAATGGCATTTTTCCCAGTTAAGGGTGAGGTTAGTTTCCTCACATCGGGATAGCATTCGTTCAAGGTTATCGAGGCATTGGTCGTATGAATCCCCAAAGATAGAAAAGTCGTCCATGAAGACTTCCATTGTCTTTTCTATCATGTCATGGAAGATGGCTACCATGCAACGTTGGAAGGTTACGGGGGCATTACATAGAACTAATGGCATGCGTCGATAAGCACAAGTTCCATAGGGACATGTGAAGGTTGTCTTTTCTTGGTCTTCGGGTGCTATCGGGATTTGAAAGTAACCTGAAAAACCATCCAAGAAACAGTAAAATTTATGACCGGATAATCTTTCTAACATTTGATCAATGAAGGGCAAAGGAAAGTGATATTTCCTCGTTGCTTCATTTAATCGTCTATAATCTATACATACCCTCCATCCTGTGACGGTTCTCGTTGGTATTAATTCATTCTTTTCGTTAGTTATTGCCGCCATACCTCCTTTCTTTGGAACTACTTGTACGGGACTTACCCAAGGGCTATCAGAGATAGGATAAATAAGTCCGGCGTCAAGTAATTTGATGACTTCGTTTTTAACCACTTCTTGAACATTTGGATTTACTCGACGTTGTGGTTGTATTACCGATTTGTAGTCATCATTCATTAAAATTTTGTACGTGCACATGGAAGGACTTATGCCTTTAATATCTACAAGCTTCCAAGCGATCACATTTTTGTGTTTTTTCAAAAGTTCAATTAATTTTTCTTTTTCTAAACTACTTAATTTAGACGAAATAATTACAGGTGATTTACCATCTTTGTCTAGAAAAGCATATTCCAAACCTTTCGGAAGTTCTTTGAGCTCAAGAGGTGGGTCTTTAGGAGACTCCTTATTGGGTTGCTCATTTTGATCAAGAACTTTAAAAGTTTGTTCTATGGCGCCTCTTCTTCAACAAAGTGGTCAATCTTTTCACTTGTATCGGGTGGTTCATCTTCATCTTCAATTAGGGGGTCATTATTGCCGAATGGATATTTCATTGACCGCTCAAGATCGACACTCTTTTTAAATGCCCCTAATTGAATAGATAGATTATTGTACTTCCAGTTTTTCAAAGCTTCATGGGTTTTTACAAAGGGTCGTCCCAACACTAGAGGAGCGTCATCGAGGATGACAAAGTCGGTTGGGATTACCATTTGATTTGTTTGAACCAAGACATCCTCAACTACACCGATTGATTTTACTACTTTCCGAATGGATAGAAAAATGGGTATTTGAAGTGGAGAAAATTCACTAATACTTAATTTTTCGAAAATGTAGTTGGGCATTATGTTAACACAAAGATCTTTATCGATTGTGACATTACTAATAAATGAATTTTGAAAAAAACATGGAACCGGTGTAATGTTGATTTCAAATGGATCTTCTTTTATTAGCGAGGTTTGATCATTAGTTAACTTAATGCTTACCGTTTCATCAATTTTAGTGTTAGTGTTTAACTCTTTTAGAAACTTAGCATGAGTGGGAATTAAACAATGATTTTCAAAAGAAGGTGACAAGAGATTAATTTCTTCAAAATTAGACTCTTCTTGAATTTTAACATTAACGGACTCACCTTTTTCGTTGTTTAACTCATGTGTTGGTTTTTCACTTATTTGTTCTTCCATTTTTACACTTTCAACTATATCTTTTTTATCTAATTCTTCTCTTGCGTGGGACTCCTGTTCTCTTGCGCGAGATTCTTTTATATAGCGCTCGATAGTTTTAAGGTGTTCTAATATCCTATCGGTTACGTCAGCAATAGAGTAAGGATCGGGATTTTCAAAGCTCGAATCTGGATGTTCGATCCTTTGTTCCTCATAGTACTCATGGGAAGTGAATGGTTCACACCATTGTTCTTCATTGTAAGTATATGATGGATAAGGGTCGTAATTTTGTTCTTCATAATACTCATATGAGGTGGGTTGTTCACGCCATGGTTCCTCGTAATAAGCATATGAAGGTGGTGGCTCATATCTTGGCTCCTCAAAGTATGAGTATGAAGGCTCATACCTTGGTTCATCAAAATATGAGTATGAGGGAGAAGGTTCATACCTTTGGTCTTCATAGGATGTATATGAAGTTGATGGCTCGTACCTGGGCTCCTCATAGTAGGTGTATGAAGTGGATGGTTGATATAAGTTACAATATTGAACCGAGTGCAGGTCACCATAATTAGTGCAATAATTTTCCCTATAATCATCCTCCTCATAGGTGTAGTTGTAACCTCCTGAGTATTGATCCATAAGAATCACTCAGCAGACCACAACAAAGTCTCGAGACCAGAAAACAAAAATGAAAACGGAAACGGAGGCTGGACACGGCCCCGTGTTCAGTGAGCACGGCCCCGTCTTCAGGATCTGTATCTGGGCATTTTAATTAAAGTTACTGATTTCGTTGAGCACGGGGCATGTTCAGTGAGCACGGCCCCGTGTTCAGGTTACTGTAAATGCAAATCTAACTAAAATGTAAAAAAAATGCGTGCGTTTTAAAAAGGTTTTGAAAAACTGATTAGGCCGTCGATTTTAAGCTTTCTTAAAATCCTTGTGTCCCCGGCAACGGTGCCAAAAACTTGATGTGTGCGGTGTGTTATAGGTTTTTAATGTATAATTTAAGCCCTTTTACACGTTAGCCAAGTTTTAAATTTATAAAACACGATATTTACTAACACTAAACACACATATGGGCAAGTGCACCCATCGTGAGCGTAGTATAGTGTTGGTAAGATACCGAGGTCGTCCAAGGACACAAGAGCTTTTAATACCGGTTTATCCTCAACGTCTAATCAAATCAAAAGTTAGAAAAGGTTTTTAAACAAGAAAAATAAAACTAACTAAAATGCTGAAAAATAAAATAAAATAAAAAACAGATAGACAAGATGAATCACTTGGATTCGACTTATGTATAGTGTAACCTTTGATTATTTCCGCACTTTTGCACTTTTTAAGAGATTATCTTTGTTATTGTAGTAGGCCCCTCTTTTGAAGGTGACGTTACCCTCAACCCAGTAGTTTGAGTCAGCTTGGATACAATCCTAAAGGGTCGGATTATTGAAAGATAATTAATTAAGTTATTAATGCATAATATGGTAGGCCCCTCTTTTGAAGGTGACGTTACCCTCGGCTAAGTAGTCTGAGTCAGCCGGGATACAGTCCTAACTAGCCGGGTTAAAGTATTAATAGTAGCTTGCATATGAGGGGATCAAAGAGTTTGGACCCCCGCCATCCAATACCGGTGGGTATTGAAGGAGGTCCTACTAAATTTGACCCAGGTCCTTGCAGGATCTATACACTGATGGTATTGTGGTGGTGGTGGTGGTGGTGGAGTGTGGGTGAAGTGTGAGAGAGGTGGTGTGCCAAGGGATGGTTTGCAAATGAGCCAAGCACCCCTATTTATAGCCTAAACAGACGCTCGGGCACGGTCCCGTGTCCATTGGACACGTCCCCGTGTCCATCCTCCTTCGCTTTCTTCATTAATTGCAGTTTGTCTGCATTACTTGACCACGCCCCGTGTCCGCTGGGCACGACCCCGTGTGCAGAAGCGTATCTGTACTATCAAGATTTTCCCAGATTCTGCGAATCTTAGAGTTGACCACGGCCACGTGTCCGGTGGGCACGCCCCCGTGGTGGGTGATAGAAGCTTTTACAGCTTTGTATTTTCTGCAGACACTTGGGCACGCCCCCGTGCTCACTGAGCACGGGGCGTGTTCAGCCTTCTGTTATCTTGTTTTTGCTTGGGAAGATGCTGTCGGGGGGTCTAGCATGCCACGTTTGTTCCTTTTCTTGTATTTATGTTAGATTTAGCTGCCTTTTTGCTTCTTTTGTTCATTTGAGCTCATTTAATCCTGAAAATACAAAAGGAAGACAAAAACATACTTTTTCCAACATTAGTACTAAAAAAGGGTTAGTTTTTTGCCACATTTGATGTAATTTATATGTTGCATTTTGCACACATCAGTTGTTAAGTGCTTTTCTTCACGTGTCACAGTGGTGATATGTGTTGCGCATTATATAACTCGCAGTCACGTCTGTGCATATTTCATTGTCGATAACTTACCTGCTTTATTTTTCTACGTGCTACATGCTGGTTATGCGTAAATCGCTTTCGCTACTATTATACTATTAAACTTGTATGCTCACCTTTACACTATGTGTATTGACTTTTATTTTAATGTATGTGACAGGTGTTTAAGATGCTTATGCTATGCTTACTGTTAAGGAATTAAGTTAGGAGGTATAGAAACGTCACATTTAAATCTGAGTTGTCGGAACAATTTAGTTGTCTTTGAGATACTATGTCTATGATAACGATTTTGCTTGATATGTTATGGTATGGGACGTAATGTTAAATATTTGGTAATATTAGTTGTTACGGATTTCTCCTGAACAATCTGTTTCGCTCAGTGTCGCGCCCCGATGTTTCCGCCATCGGTTGGGGTGTGACAGATTGGTATCAGAGCCATAACTATAGGGAATTAGGCAAGACTCGACCTAGTCCGGGTCGATGTCTTATAATTGACCTAGTCTATAGTCTAAGTACCAACAGACTGCCTTATGCGAACCTGGTAGGGGTTTCGCGTGAGCTTACTCTTTATACTCTCGTTCGTAGTCGCTAAATTCACAACTTTGCTAGAACATCACATACTACAGCTTCGTGCAAACACTCAGCCTTTACTAAGGCTAACACCTCGCACACACGATTTTCGAAAACAAACGAGTGATTTGGTCGGGATTAGGTGTGAAAACCGCAAAATCTCAATAGAATCTCAATAGAGTCAGGTGTGAAAGCCATACCTCGACGCGATTCTCCCTATCTATTTCATGATTTTATCACACAAACAGGAATAAAGTTGTTAAGTTAGGGGTTAAACCCGCATCTTAATGACGTATTCCGCTCTATATTTTAGTTTTACAAACTCTCACCAAAGTCTCGATGTGTTCCAACGACTAGAGTCACGTAATGGCCAAAAGGATGCGTGCCATTCGCCCGGATTGAGGCGAGAGCACCGTTTATTAAGCCAACATGCGTACTCGAAGTCCTTGAGAATAGTCGACTCACTTTGGGTACTCAAAGTCTAGCACACCAGAGACATTCTGATTTTCGCTGAATTTACGCTTTATCACTTTTATGTGTTTCGATTCTGAGGATCGCCACCGCTGACTCTGTGAATTGTTGGTTTTATGTGTTTTATGTGGTTTTAAATGCTTATGTGTTTTGATTTTGGAGAGTTATTCGCTTTTCGCTCCTCGCTTTTATTAAATGCGCACGACACGCACAACTATTTACATCTCAAAATGCTACCAAATCGTAGACACACTACCAGCTATTCGCATCGCTAATCCCTGTTTATGCTACTCGCTATCGCTACTCGCTTTCGCAACTCTCGATCGCTTTATGCAACTTTGAAAGATAGGTGAATACGTGCAAAATATAGTATGTGCTTACGTGATTACGTACTTTTGTTCCCTACGTGCTTATGTGATTCTGTGCTTACGTGCTTATGTCCTACATGATTTATGTGCCTCTATGAATATATACCTAAGTGTTTGATGTGTTCCTGAGCTTTATAAAGTACGTTGGTTAAGTACTGTGTGGTGAGATAGAGTGTATCGTCTAAATCCTATGACGATGTCTGTTGCAGACAATGTCGTCATTCGGATCTCATACTTCTCGCTATGCTCGTTTCAATCACGCTGACAAACGCATCACCTCGCTAGTCGCCAAACAAATGGCTAAGGTCATTCCGCACATCGTCAGCGAGATTAATGAAATCGCTAGCAAGTCATCTGAGGAATCTAGAACTGACTCTCTAAAGGCTACCTTTAGCTTCAAACAGTTTAAAGCTTGTGGACCCAAGGACTTCACTGGGGAAGATGGGCAGAGCGCAATGTTTTCATGGTTCGACTCGATTGAAGTCACTCTACGATAAAGCGGATGTCCAGACAACCTCCGCACTGTTAACGCAACCGGTGTCTTCCAGTCCAGGGCACTGGAATGGTGGACAGCAGAGCGAAACAAGCGTGGGAACGACGCAACCTATGGACTTTCTTGGGAGGAATTGAAGGAAATCATGATGAAAGAATTATGTCCTCCGCACGAGCTCCAAAAGCTGGAAGATAAGTTCTAGCACATCAAGCAAGAGGGTGGTGACAATGCTGGTCTTACTGCTTGCTTTAAACAGCTTAGTATAATCTGCCCTGGCCAAGTCACAACTCCAGACATCACAATCGAGAAATATATTCGAGCTTTACCTGATTGTGTTGCCGATTTCGTCCAAGCGGCCAAGACTACAACAATTGAGGAAACCTTCTTGCTCGCTGTCGAGATTAATGACAAGCGAGTTCTGGCTGGTTACTTCAATAAAACCACCAAGAGTCTTCACCAAGCCACCACTACTTCTGCTACTCCTGCTACTGAAACCGCTTCACCTCAAGCTTCGAAATCTTCACGCCGCAAGCGCAAGAACAACAACAACAACAAGAACCGTGCTGTCACAACCACTCCACTCAATGCTATCCCTGCTCAACCCCAGAACCAGAACCGCCAAGTAGTCGTGCCCATGACCAACGCACCTCCTGCAAAGCGTGCGTACACTGGTCCTTACCCACTGTGCCCTACTTGTACTTACCACCATCCTGTTGGGATCGCTTGTCAATTTTGTGTCCACTACAACATTTACGAACACTTTACCGTAAACTGCTGCACTTGCCCCCATCAAGCTCAAGTTCAAGCTCCTCCTGCTCTGCCAACTCCACTTCCCGCTCCCCAGGGACAACAAGCAGCTCCTGCCCCCGCTGCTCACGCAAGAGCCTGCTATGCGTGTGGTGATCCTAACTACTTCGCGAATGTCTGCCCGAACAGAGTGGTGAAGCAAGAGCCACAACAGAAACCAGCGCAACAACAACATCAACAGCAGCAGCAGCAGCTTGGGGTGTGCACGGTTCGGTGCGGTTATTAGCATTATCCGTAACCGTAACCAAAGTCATCGGTTAATCGGTTCGGTTAATTCGGTTAATTTGTTGGTTTTCGGTTCGGTTCGGTTAATTTTCGGTTAATAACCAATTCAAACAATGGCTAAATTTTTTGCTTAGAAATACATGTAATGGAGGTATAAATACATGAAATAGATGTATAACTACATGAAATGGATGTATAAATAAATGAAATAGAGGTATAAATGCATGAATAAATGTTTAAATAAATGAAATGAAGGTATAAATAAATGAAATGATGGCATAAATAAATGAAATAGAGGTATTATTACATGAAATGAAAGTATAAAACATGAAATACATGAAATACATGTATAAAAGCTAGAAATATATAAAAAAATAAATGATTCGGTTCGGTTAACCAATGGTAAAAACAAATATCCATTAACCGACTTTTGGTTAATTCGGTTTCGCTTAATTTTGGTTCAGTTTTGTCAGTTTTCGGTTCGGTTTCGGTTAACGGTTCGGTTATTGCACACCCCTAGCAGCAGCTAGCTCAGCAAGCAGCCCGTGGGTGAGTTTTCAACATTAACGCCCGCCAGGCCCAAGCAGACAACAATGTGGTTAATGGTACGTTTCTCCTAAATGGTATTTATGCTTCGTGTTTGTTTGATACTGGAGCCGGTAACTGTTTCGTATCGTTCGAATTCGAAAGGCTCCTAAATCGTAAACGCGCTAACCTCCCATCGGCGTTCAACGTAGAAATTGCCACTGGAAGAACTGTCACTGTTGGTTCCGTTCTACGTGATTGTACTCTTGAGCTCAACAATCACGTTTTCCCGATAAATCTTATCCTGATGCAACTTGGAAGCTTTGACGTCATAGTAGGCATGGATTTTCTTCGTGAGAATCACGCTGAAATTGTTTGTTTCGATAAAATGATTCGCTTCTCTCTCGTGAATGGTGACCAACTCTGTGCTTATGGAGAAGTTCCTTCGAAGAAACTAAAACTCATGTCATGTGTCCAAGCGAGCAAGTACCTTCGCAAGGAATACAAAGCTTTCTTGGCACACATCATGGTAGCGGAGAAGGAAAAGAAAGATAAGGCAATGGAAAAGGTGCTTGTGGTTCGTGATTTTCCTAACGTCTTTCCTGATGATTTACTTGGTTTACCGCCATCTCGTGATATCGATTTTCGAATTGACCTTATTCATGGAGCTAACCCCGTCGCCAAAGTGCCTTATCATCTCGCTCCATCCGAAATGCGCGAACTCTCCAGTCAACTCCAGGAATTGCTTGATGAAGGCTTCATTCGCCCTAGCACGTCTCCATGGGGCGCTCCTATCCTTTTTGTTGGATCGATCGGTGACCCTAAACATTCAAGTTGAGCAGTTCACAATCATTTACTAAGGCGGAATCAAAGTAAACAACTTCAAAACAGCTTATTCCTTTTAACTTTCTTTTTATTACTGATTTCTGAGCCTTTACAATGATTTCTGAGTAAAATCCGGCAGCACCTCGACTCACACACAATGACTAGGTTTCGCTTCAACTGTTACAAATGAAGACACACAACACTTATATATAGTAATGGAAATTTCTCTTGAGGATGACACAAATTGGTTTCAAGCGAAATCACATAAGTTGATTTCGCTTGAACTGCACCTTGTTACATTCAAGCGAAATACCACACTAACATATGTACAAACCCTAATTTCGATCCTATTGTGTGCTCGTTCATCCTATCTAGACACAAGACTCGATTAAGACGAAGTTAATAGACACTAGGTGCACCAACAGACTCCCCCTTGGATGTTGACGAAGTCTTCGGCGTCGAGTCTTCAGTCTTAGTCTCTTTCCAAATTAATTTGTCATTGTAACCGCTCTCTTCAATCTTTATCTTCAATATCCCCTTTGATTGTTGATCCAGAATTCCGACTCCCTCTTTCGCAGACTCCCCCTCTCGATCTGCTAGGGCTCGAATTCTTGTTCAAACTTTGATATTTTCTTTGCCATAGGGATTCCTGTTACCTGCACAATCTCTACCTAAATATAAGATATATGACAATAACAGTTTCAATCCAAAACTTACCTTCTAACCTTCAGTGTTAGGCAATCCATTTAAGTATTCAGGTCCAAATTAATGACCCTGATTACTCAATTAATCTACCAAGTCCAACTAAATGACCTTGGTTGATCTGAGATAATTCACACTGACTTTTTGTTCAAACATTTCTGAAAATTTACAAGTTTCAAATTAATGAACTTGCTTTAACTTTTCAACTTTCACAAACTTATAATGTTTAGCTCCAAACTCATCCTTCAGCCCAGAAACTTCCTGCATCTGCTTCAAATTGTGAATCTGAAGATCAACTCTCCACTTTGGTTTGTCAAAAATAAAGCAGAAATGAAAAATCTTTTTGGATTTTGAATAAAGTTTCTAAACTAGAAAGCAAATACAAAACTAAAATGTAGTAAATGTAAACTATTTACAAACATATTTTTGGTGAGCGTGTTAGGAAATCATATCAGCTATTCGACAAGTCACAAGTACCATTAAGCTTTAATTACATACTCAGAATTAAACAATTCGCTTAGATTGTCGATATACTGATCCACTTAAATTCTCACACACATTTCAATCTGTCCAGGATACTGATTTAGTGTTTTAGAGACTTAAACTTATACGTGTGTCCCACCTCTTGAATATACTCCCGTATCCAGATCCCCATATTCAGTCTTACAGGTGAGTATACCACAGATGATATCTGTAAAGGGAATAAATTATGAAACAGTATGAAAACGTGAGAGCTCAGGTCAGAACTACCGTTCAGCAGAGAGATCACGATTCGACTTGGGTGTGTCCCCTTTAGAGGATCTTTTGTTACAACAACATTGATTAGCAATTTTATTGTCTTCATCATTTATGCTGAGGGCGGCGCTATATTTCAAGCATGCGGTAAAGTATTCTCCGGGGACTAGGCCATTGCTTCCGCAAAATCAGAAGTCCCGGGATAATACCCCAGATATCACTGAGTATAAAGACCTAGTATCTCAGAAAGAGGGATCTTTCAAACAAGATTTCAGGGGTTACCTATATATCCAAGTAGTGTTCCCCACGAAATAAGTAAGTAAAGATTTAGGTTTATATCCCGAACAAACCTACTAAATGTGCAAAAACCTATCGGCACATCATCAGCGAGACTGTTTAACGCATTTAAACATTCCATTTCTTTAGCATACCATAACTGTCAAGCTGATGTACTATCATTTTCCCTTTTACACAAGCTCTTTTCTGTTTTATACTGTTTTTGGATTTTGAAAATATCTCATTCTTTTGTATTTTTATCATTTTTTATTGTTTTTGTATTTTCTGAAAATATTACCCTATACTCTCCCTCTAAATACCAAAACAAGTAAAAAATCGACAAACCATTGCAGATTGCTTCTCAACATCATCTACAATATCTCCTTCATCAACGCCAAGTATCTCTTCCAACACCGATAAAAGCTTCATACCGTTCAGTTTTAGCAAATATTGAAAACGAGTTTTGTCAAATGCTTTGGAATGTAAATCAGCTTTTTGCTCATCAGTGTGGATTTTCTCAATTCGTATCAACTTCTTCTCGAAACAATCGCGAATGAAGTGATGACGAATTTCAATGTGTTTTGTTTTAGCGTGATGAACAGGATTTTTAGTAATGTTAATCGCTGCCTCATTATCAACAAAGATAGGGGTGTTTAGAAATTGCAAACCGTAGTCGCGCATCTGTTGCTGGATCCATAAGATCTGTGAGCAGCAACTGCTAGCAGATACATACTCTGCTTCACATGTGGATAGAGCCACAGAGGTCTGCTTTTTGCATTGCCAGGTGACCAATCTTGGTCCGAAAAACTGGCACCCCGCTGTTGTTGATTTAGCGTTAACTTTGCAGCATCCGAAATCGGAATCGGAATACCCTTCGAGCATGAAGTCGCCTTCTCTTAGATACCACAACCCCAATGATTGAGTTCCTTTCAGGTAGCGTAATATCCTTTTCACAATCACCATAAGCGAAGTTCTCGGGTTAGATTGAAATCTTGCTGCGAGGCAGGTTGGGTACATAATATCGGGTCTTGAAGCTGTCAAATACATTAACGAACCGATCATAGAACGATACATTGTTTCATCTACCTTCTCTCCGGTGAGATCAGGGTTTATCCCATGATTCGTCGCTAATGGGGTGGAAGCTAGAGTAGAACCTGACATCCCGAATTTCTCCAAGATATCATGAACATACTTCGTTTGATGTATGAAAATTCCTTTGGGTAGTTGATCAACCAGCAGTCCCAAAAAGAATTTCATCTCACCCATCGATGACATTTCGAATTTCTGCTTCATAACTCATTCAAAATCTTCGCACAGATTTTCATTCGTTGACCCAAATATGATGTCGTCCACATATATTTGAACTATCAGAAGATGTCCGTCAACCTCTTTAGTGAAGAGAGTGGCATCCACTTTTCCACGAATGAAGCTGTTGGCTAGCAGGTGTTGAGACAATGTCTCGTACCAAGCTCTCGGGGCCTGGTGTAAACCATACAACGCTTTGTCTAGCAAGTAAACCTTGTCTTTGTGGATTGGATCGGTGAAGCCCGGTGGCTGTCCGACATATACCTCCTCTTTTACCTTCCCATAGGGAAACGCCGATTTCACATCTAGCTGATACACTTTGAAATTTTTCCAAGATGCAAATGCTAGGAAGATTCTGATCGCTTCTAGTCTAGCCACTGGAGCATGTACTTCAGTGAAATCTATACCCTCCTGCTGACTGAAACCCTAGACTACGAGTCGAGCTTTGTTACGAACAACAACTCCTCTATCATCCCTCTTGCACTTGAACACCCACTTGGTGTTTATCTTCCTCTGACCATCAGGCAAGTCTACTAACTTCCACACACCTAACTTCTCGAATTGGCTCAGTTCCTCTTGCATCGCATTGACCCAAGAATCTTCAGTAAGCGCCTCTTTATAAGTCCTTGGTTCAACCTGCGAGATAAAATAACTTAGTGAAAAGTCAGTTTGTAAAGGAGCAACTTTTGAATAAAAACATGTAAGCCCTTGATCAGGCTGTCTTCTAGTGCGGACTCCTGACTGCAACTCTCCGATTATCAACTCCTCTGGATGATATGAAAGTGTTCTTGGCATCACCTCTCCTGAAACATCTACCACGCCTTCCAAATTTGTGATATTCTGATTTGCACCTTGTTCACTGACTGGGTTTGTTTGACTTGAGATCTGAATTTGCTCCCCCTCAGAATCTGAATCACTATGATCAAATATTGGCATGTTCTCAGATTCTTGATTATCATTCTATGCCGTCTGATTATCATTAGCAACTTCATTTTGTTGAATATCATCATGTTCTCCAGCATTGCTTGGACCTGCTTCATCGTCATTTGAAGTTTGTCGTGGTCGTCTTGAATACTCAGTTGGAAACATTTCCTGCGATTCTTCATACTCTCTCAGAATATCCAACTCGTCAAAGAAATCTTCTTCTTCTTTCTTTTCTTCTTCCATGTCAAACGAATCCTACAAAGTGTCATAATGAAAACGCCATGAATCTCCAGGATTCTGCGGTGGCATTGTATAACCTTGACACTCAACATTGTGTGCTTCAATAATCCGCTTCAAGCTTGGAAAAAAGACTCTTTTCAATGGATTTGATATCCCACGAAAATTCCTTCAATGCTCTTTGGATCAAATTTACCAAAAGGCTCTAGAACTGTACAGGGAGACCCAAATGGTTCTAAATACTTCAGGTTCGGCTTGCGGTTATTAATCAGCTCGAAACACGTCTTATTGAATTTCTTTACAGTGAGAACCCGATTGAGTGTATAGCATGCGACGGATACTGCTTCTGCCCAAAAATTAACTGGTAGCTTTGAATCAGCAAGCATCGTCCTAGCCGTTTCAATTAGCGTTCTATTCTTTCTTTCTGCTACTCCATTCTGCTGCGGAGTGTAAGGAGCACTAAATTCATGCAATATACCTCTTTCATCACAATATTCTTCCATCTTTCTGTTCTTGAACTCAGTACCATTATCACTTCTGATTCTTCTGATACGCCTTTGGTACAAGTTTTCAATTTTCCTGAACAACGCCATCAAACTATTAAATGTCTCATCTTTCGTCTTCAGAAATGAAACCCATGAAAACCTTGAAAAATCACCCGTGACAACCAAACAATAGTAATCTCCCGTTTCTTGTAGTAAGCTTTATCTTTTTCAAAATTCATTTGCCTCTTTGTCTGATTCAAACCTTCTACTTCAGACAAATTAATTTCAACCAGTTTGAAAACGCTTTTCAATTTGTTCACATTAACATTCTCCAGAGGAAACTCAGAATCCGAATACAACTTATCAGATCCAGCCATCTTGTACATAACAAGACCCGGTTCATCACATAAGTTGTTTTTGGATTTTGGTTTCGGAATGTAATTGTCTAGAAAACACTCTTCATCCTCAACTGAATCACTATCAGACTTCAAAACACTTTCAGCCATGCCTTTCACAATATCAGTTTGCACACTATGTCACATCAATTGACTCTGGAAGTTTAACCTCATTTTCATCTTCATCATTAACCAACCAACACTTTTTCTTTGAATAATTGTTTAAAACTGGCGGTGGAACCTGATGAAACCCAACCCCAGTTCCATCCGAGTAAACATCTTCGCCCGCTTTGTTTTTCCCAATAGGTTTAGGAACAATGTGTTGTAAAACAAAGCTTGCAGAGTTGTAACTGGTTAATTTCAACTGGATGCGTTCATTTTCAATTTTGGCTTCTTGAAATTGAAGCTTCAACTTAGCAATCTCATCCAGTTGTTGGTTGATTAATTCTTCTTTAACCCTCAAAACACTTTGCAATTGACAATTTTCTTTGTATGTTTTACCGTTTCTATCATCAGAATCTTTCACCGTGCGTTTTAGCTTCTCAAAACTTTCAGAAATTTGACGATTTTCAAGAATTGGTTTTTCATTTTCTTTCCTAACTCTTTCTACATCAATTTTATCAGTTTCGATTTTCTCATTCAGTTCTTTTATTCTATCAGTTGAAGCTTTTAGCATTTTGTCACGGTTAAGGATCTGATCCTCAACACTTCGGACTCTAGCAGTCAGATCATCAACTTTCATACCATTGAGATAAGTGATTGTACTACAAACTTTGCATTCTTTGATGCAATTTTTGCAGTCAACATCACCATTGACTTTCTTACCTGACTCAGTCATTGACGCATTTGTACCGACCTGGCTTTTAGACTCAAATACAGACATAGAGTCTACCTCAAGTGCCTTAGCAGCCAGCACCTTGTCAGCCATCTTTCCCATGTTTTCAGCATTCAACTCTTTAGTCGTGTCAATGATCCCATTATCAACCTTCCTTGGCTTTTCTTCTTTCTCTTCTTTCTCTTTCTCTTTCTCTTCTTTTTCTTCACCGCTTCCCCACCATTTTCTTTGCCAATACTCTTCTTCATCAGCAATTTGTTGAATTATGGTTTCAAGATCGAGAGTCTTATCGTCAATAGCAATGTTTCCCATGGGGTCAAGATAACATTCTCTGTCTGGATCCCATCTCCTCGCTCTTTTTGCTTCAAGATTGGTACCAGATATTCTGATCATTCTGTTCTGAGCTATCATCTTTCGGTAACCATACTTCTGTTCTTCATTTCTGTTGTCTTTAAAAGGAACAGGTTCACCAGATTTTTCCATGAAAGCATATCCAACCGCATCCTCTTCAGGTAACAACTCGCTCCAGTCGAAACCTTCATCGTCATGAATCATAGCAAGAGCTCTGGATTTCTCTTTGTTATCCTCAAGCTGCTTCATTCTTGGCGGTTCTGATTTATTCTGATGATAAATCGCTTTCTTGTAATAATCTTCTCTGAACGGGTTTTCAGACTCATCAGCATAAGCATTTCAGCATTCACGCTTAAAGTGACCTTTCTGTTTACACATGAAACATGTCACTTTAGACTTGTCAAAGCCCAACATGGTAGATGGTCCACCAATAGACTTTCTTCCAGTTATCTCCATGAAACGCTGTGCCCGACGAACTGCAATGGCCATACACCATCTTATGTCGATCAATTCAATCTCCTCAGGATTTATCTGATCGTAATCTTCTTTTGTCAGGTTGGTGTTGCCAATCTTCCCTGCTACTAGGCTTTCATAATATTCTAGCACAGAAGCTAGGAAAACCATCTGTTGCTTTGCCGACTCCTCGCTGAAGTTTTGAGCATTCTTTAAGTCTACAGCGATATTGCATTGAAATAGGTTCTTTGCATCTGATTGGCTTGAATGTGACGAAGAACCACTGTGAAATCCACTGCTTTGACTCTCTTTGCTAGAAGTGTTGGAATTCTCAGCAGAAAAAGTTGTCTTGGGAGATGTATTCTTTGGCATCATGCTTTTTGGATAATACAAATCCAAGTTCTGTTGATATGAAGAGTGATTGACTTTGTGTGTTTTCTTTATCTCCAGCTCGTGACTCTCTAGTCTTTCAATCAACAAATCCACTGTAAGCTCCTCAGACTTGATCGTATTCTTCAACATCAAAGCATAATATTGCCAATCTATCTCGTCTGGCAATGAATCAAACAATTTGTCGATTAGCTCTTCTTGAGAATAGAAAATTTCATGTCTTGCCAGTTCCAGCTTCAAATGCCCAAACCTCTCAATCATTTTACAAACTGATTCATTCTTTAAACACCCAAATAAATCAAACTCTTTTCTTAGTAGTTTCTTTTTGTTTTTCACTATTTCTGCACTTCCCAAACATTTACCTTTCAACTTTTGCCAGAGATCTGTAGAATTTTTGTACTCGATCAAAGATATTATATCTTCTCGAACATACTGAAACAGCAGTGCGACGCATTTTTGCTCAGCAACAAACGATTCTATTTCTTCAGCTGATGTCAAGATTTCACCAGTTTTGCCTCCATCAATGTATCCATTCTTTAGACTCTTCCAGCTAGGATACGCAAAGGCCTTCAACCATTCTTCAAACTTCTTGGCCCACCGACTGTATTCTTCGATAGCCATCAACTTCGGGGGTTTGTTATATGTTCCAAAATCACTTTCAACTCCCAAAGCATCTGATAAGCTTTTCTTTGCACTCGACGTATTCTCAATGGTGTTGCTAGGAGAAGTATCGTCTCCAGAATTTCCAGCAAAGGCATACATATCACTAAATAGATTCATGAATAGATCATCCATCTTGTACGTACCTGAAAAATCAGCAAACACTTAGAAAATTTTTTAACTTTTGAAAAACAACAAGTTCAAGCGAAATCAGTTTGAAGCGGAATAGCTTCAAGCGAAATCACTAGAATTTTCAAGCGAGATCAGACTTTTCAAGCGAAATATGAATTTGATTAGATTTCGCTTGAAATTACACTAGTATTTTCAAGCGGAATCAAACTTTCAAGCGAAATCAGACGTAATTCTCAAGCAGAATAAGCATTTTGTGAGGTTTCGCTTGAAACTTTTCAAGCAGAATCTGATGATGTCATCTTTTTCGAACAACTTTTGAAGCGAAATAACAAGTTTTGTCCAATTTTTATTGAATTAAAGTCCAAAACTCTCAGGGATTAGTTAACACAGTGATTCACTTGATATATGTCAAATTCATTTCATTTTCACCGCTGAAATATGTTCAAATCAGAAAAGAATGGGTAGAAGTATGAGAATCCGAAGAAATCAAGCTGTAATGGTATGAACTCCTCGTCCTGAGCTCTGATACCACTTGTTGGATCGATCGGTGACCCTAAACAGTCAAGTTGAGCAGTTCACAATCATTTACTAAGGCGGAATCAAAGTAAACAACTTCAAAACAGCTTGTTCCTTTTAACTTTCTTTTCTAGTACTGATTTCTGAGCCTTTACAATGATTTCTGAGTAAAATCTGGCAACACCTCGACTCACACACAATGACTAGGTTTAGCTTCAACTGTTACAAATGAAGATACACAACACTTATATATAGTAATGGAAATTTCGCTTGAGGATTACACAAATTGGTTTCAAGCGAAATCACATAAGTTGATTTCGCTTGAACTGCACCTTGTTACATTCAAGCGAAATACCATACTAACATATGTACAAACCCTAATTTCTATCCTATTGTGTGCTCGTTCATCCTATCTAGACACAAGACTCAATTAAGACGAAGTTAACAGACACTAGGTGCACCAACACTTTTCGTCAAAAAGAAGGATGGATCGTTCCGGATGTGCATCGATTACAGGGAACTCAATAAGCTGACAATCAAGAATCGCTATCCCTTACCTCGAATCAATGACTTGTTTGATCAATTACAAGGTGCTACATGTTTCTCCAAGATCGATCTACGCTCCGGCTATCACCAGTTACGAATTCAAGAGGATGACATACCCAAAACCGCTTTTCGAACCCAATACGACCATTATGAATTTGTTGTTATGCCCTTTGGTCTAACTAACGCGCCCGTAGTTTTCATGGATCTAATGAATCGCGTGTGTAAACCCTTTCTCGATCGCCTCGTCATCGTGTTTATCGATGATATCTTGATCTATTCTAAGTCAAAAGCCGAACACGCGCAACATCTTTGTTTGGTGCTTGAACTACTCCAAGGAAATCGCCTCTATGCCAAGTTCTCCAAGTGCGAATTTTGGCTTGAGGAGGTTCAATTTCTCGGTCACATTATCAATAGTCAAGGTATTTACGTCGACCCCATGAAGATCGAAGCAGTTAAGAATTGGATTACACCAAAGAACCCGTCCGAAGTTCTTATGAACATTGAAGTGTGACCTCATGTTATCAAGAACTGTAACACCTGTGTCACTCCAACCATCAAACAAACGCCAAACCAATGAAATATAGTATTTCATGCTTGGGATTTGTAAAAATATGTGTATCGTTTACACATATCAATTCTTGTTCGATTTCAAGCTTTAAATCGCTTTCTGGAGGGTTATACGCGCTCTGATGTGTAGATATAACCAGTTTAATCCAACAAACATTCCGGAATAGTGAAATAGGCTTAACATACCTTAAATAACCTTTACATAACTTATATATAAGTTTTGGAAGGTTTGGTGTGGTGAAATCAAGTTTAATCGCTTACAGGGACTAAAGTTGACAAACTGCGAAAGTATGCCAATTTGAACTGTAACAGACCTTCCGGAGCATGACCATAAGTTAAACATACCATAAATATCCTTCACATAGCTTAGAAATAGGCTTTGAGGTGTTCGGTATGCTAAAATAAACTTTTGTGTCATTCAGGGACTAAAAGCGTCAAAAAGTGCACAAGTTTGCATTTTTACGCGTATCTTACGTTCTGAATACATCCGGACCTCCAAAAATTTATGTGAGCATGACTATATTATATTTTAGTGTTCGCCTTAAGAAAAATCCATTCGTCGCGTCATTTGGATCGTTTTTCGCGCTTATGCGCATTCCGTCGTAATTAAGCGAACATCGCGTTCGTACGGCCAAACGAACCGACATCCGAGATATTTTTGAGCACATTTTAAGTTCCCTATATTTTAACTTCATTTTAGAGCTTTGAAATGGGGTTAACGGGCCTTAAACGTGTCGAAAATGGCCTAAATACAGTTCAGGGACCAAAAGTGTAATTCTGCCGAAATAGTGCCTAGCGGTGCGCTACACTTTAAGCGTAGCGGTGCGCTAGGGGTCTGCAGACCAGATGCAGAGTACCAAACAGCCTGTTTGCAGCAGTTTAACCCACAACCACAAGTTCCTAATTGCTTAGTCATGAAGATAAGGATCACTTTTAGGCACCATAAGGTTCCGACAAGTGTACGGCCTTGATCGTTTCCCCTTTTCCAAGAAACGATCTCAACGGTTACCCGAATACTATAAATACCCCAACACCCCAATGCAAAACTTACAAGAATTCTGATTTTGAGAGATCTTGAAGTCGGGATTAGCATTCGGGGACCCTGGGTTAGTATTCTTTCGTTCTTTTCCTTATTTTTACTGCTTTTCGAGTCCGAAAGTCAAACTTTGTTTGACTTTCAGCGTTGACCAGTAATGGTCAATGCGAAGTTCGTTTGAACTTCGCAACGTGAGTGTAATCACGTTGGTCATAGTCCTTTGGGACTATGCCCACTGATTACCACGTTGTCTAGAGTCGTAGGGTAGGCGATCTGATAAATCGCCTATACCTTCGAACTCGACCCATTTGGTCGATCATTAGGATCCGACCAAATACATTAGGTGGCCATAGTAGGTAGGGAATAACCTTCCGAGGTTATACCCTATGGTCACTTCGTTTAAGTAGTTGTATGATAGGTAGTTTATATGCCTTAGGTAAATTACCAGGATACCCTTTTCATGTATAATTGGTAATTTAGCATATGTAACCTAAACTTTTGCCACATAACTGATTATGTAACATGTTTAGGCATATAACACTTGTCATAGGGCTGGTTAGGCGTTCCGAACGCGTTTTACGCGAACGACGCGTTAAAGTAGCATAAGCTTCCTAAACGGGTCGTAATGGGTCGATAAGTCTTAGGTTAAGTTTCATTTAGTATGTAGGCTTTGTTAAACCATATCATATGAGTTCCTACACTCATTTGGTTTACAAACCCTAATGCTACCCAATCTTCCGATTTAGGTCCGGTTAATTAACATAGTTACCTATTTAGGTGCCGGTTGATTTCCGTGATCTCTAGCTTTGCTTGGTGATTATCTTTAGACATCTGAGCAATCTCAAGTGAGTACATAGACCCCTCTTTTACTGTTTTCCAAACTGTTTTGGGGTGGAACACATGTGCCTACTTGTTACTTTCATGCTTTCCGTTTTCACATCATATACTTCCTATGTTCATTAGTACATTATAGTACATGATTTCATTACATTTCATACTAGGTGTGCCATTGTGTGCATTACTTAGTACATTGTTTTACATTACATCACATGCTACGTATGTCTATTGTTGCATACTTAGTACAGGTCGCATGCTACGTATGTATGTTGTTGCATACTTAGTACAGTTCACATGCTATGTATGTTCAATCGTTGCATTGTTCTTCATACTTAGTACATTTGTTATTCATCACATACTTACATTTTGGATGCATATTACATGATTTACATTGATCATGCATTTACTACACAAAACATAACTTTGATTTAAACCAAGTTTTACTTCAATATTATGTTCTTGTGCATATGGTTTAGTTGATACATTTCACTAGCCATACATATCATTTTGGTTACACATTACATGGTTTACATCTTGACATAACATTTTGACATATTATTCAATACTTTTGGCAATTGGTTTAAACATAGACATCTTACATTGTTTGGTTTGGTTTGAGTAAGTGATTAAGTAACGAGGCATGTGTAATATGATACAAGCATGGTGGATACGCCGCTGGTACTTCCTATATATAAGTGTTTGTATTGTATTACATATTGTAGCGTTATTTGAATCATTTCAGGTTGAGACATAGAACATTTTATACAAATAACATATTTTTCACAAGACATTGATTTACAAACAACTTATCTAATACAAACTCATTTTACATGGTTATTCATTTAACCATACATTATACATTATTTATACATATCATCTGATCTTATCGATTTCCAAATGATTTACAAAACAAAGCAAATAACAAGGTTCATGACTAAACATTTTCTCAAACATAAGTCATGAAACCTATTTTTTACAAAACCTATGTATCTCACCGGCATTTTTATGCTGACGTACCATATTTTCACATGTGTTTTTCAGGAACTGTTGCATAAGATGATCAAGATACACATAGGCAGACTTGGGCTTTAGTGACAATAAAAGATGCAAGACTAGTTAATTATGTGGTATTTTCCTTGTTTGTTAAGACATTGTAACACTTTTAATTAATAAAACGAAACTTCAATTGCCATGGATTTGAAACATTAATTCTGTTACAACACTCCCCGACGTTTCCGCCACGTTTTGTATGTTCCACGTGGTCGGGGTGTGACAGAAAAGATGGTATCAGAGCCAATGGTTATAGGGAATTAGGTTATTAGTAATGCTTTGACCTAGTCTATAACTTTTCTAGGACCCTAACGCGAGTTTACTTGCGTTTAGTCATAAAACAATACCGTCACCTATCCTTAGGCGACGACCACAACAAGAACAAAAATTTCGAAACCGCTTTGAAAACTAATCATCTGTTCTAGGATGATTGATTACTAGGTTTTGAACCCTCTGTTATATGGTTTTGAACCCCTTTAAGTTTTCAAAAATCTCGTCAAGGTTTTGGGTTTTAAATAATGTGGACACGTGCAAACTGGAAGGGTGAATGCCTGTATTCTGGGTTTTCTGTCTAGGCAAGCACTTCGTATACATCTCATCAGACGCGAGACCAGTTGTGCTTACCTGGGAATTCTTGGGATGAGTGTTCACTTATAGGCGAGCATGTCTTCGCAATACATTATTTTTGACCCATTTACTTTGATTAGTCACTGTGTGTAGATTGTTTGCTTTGTAAAGCGAACAAATGACCACTATCCTTGCCTTCATCAGATTTGTCTCATCTCATTCTTTTCGTCTAAATCACTCACTCGTTTCCTTTCATGTTCCTCTTTTAGAATGCCTCCTCGACGCGAAAATCAGATGGCGCCTGCCGAGCTGGCGGAAATCATCGCGCAGCAAATGGCTGTTGCCTTCCCAAATCTTTGTGCTCAAGTAATACAAGCCATCAACAACAACAATGCTCCATGCAACTTCAAAAGTTTCAACTCGGCCAAACCGCTCAAGTTTAGTGGTTCCGAGGGAGCAACTGGGCTTCTACAGTGGTTCGAGAGCATTGAGAATACATTCCGTCACGTTCAGTGTCCTGAAAATCGCAAGGTCGAGTTTTCTTCGAGTGTGTTTCAGAAGAGGGCTCTTACGTGGTGGAACGGGATTATGAGAGACCGGGGTGCTGAAGTTGCACTAGCACAGACTTGGGCCGAGCTTAGAGCTCTTATGATGAGGGAGTTCTGTCCTCGTCATGAATTGCGAGCTTTGGAGAGGGAGTTTGATGATTTGAAGCAAGACAGTGGTGAACATCGAGCCTATACTGACCGTTTTGAAGAATTGAGCCTGTTGTGTCCCGCTATGGTTACTCCTGTGGATAAGGCGATCGAGAAATATACTGATGGTCTTCCTGACCTAGTTCAGGATATTGTTACTGGCAGTAACCCTACTACTGTCAGACAAGCCATTGAACTGTCTGCCACCCTAACAGAATCCCACATCAGGAAGAAGAAGCTTTTTCGAAAAGGCGACCCAAGACCATCCGACAAAACTGCTCAAGTAGAACCAAAGGAAGAACATGCTGAGGCGTCCAAGGAGAAGAAGCGTAAGGCTTCGCAGAATTTTGCGATTGCTGCACAACCCAACCAAAACATCCGCCACCAACCAGCTCAGCCTCCTGCAAGGAAACCTTATGCCGGTACCGCACCGATATGCGACAAATGTAATGCACACCACTTAGCTCACCTACAGTGTCGTTTGTGTGCATCATGTGGGCGACTCGGTCACCTGGCAAATGCTTGTCGTTTTACCCCGAACCAAGCTGGTCCAAACCAACCTCAAGTAAATCCTGCTCAAGCTCGTCTTCCACGAGGTCCTTGCTTCAACTGTGGCGAGATGAGCCATTTCCGAAGAAATTGCCCAAAGAATGCTAATGCTAATCCAGCGCAGGGATGAGCATCGGACCAACTAGAAGACAATGTTATTTGGAAATAATCAAACCTTATGTATTATTTTCTTTTATTGTCAAGGTCCATGAAACAGTTGTTGTTGTTTATAAATAAATCTTTTATTTTGCATTGCAATGTACAATTATGATGGCATGTATAAACAACGTATTCCCTACAATACCGACAATCAAGGAATCGTATTCCTTGAAGAACAGACTACCCCGTAATTTCTTCCATTTTATTATCTCTTGCGTTTTCCACGGAAATCCTTAGTACCCGTCTCTTGCAAAGAAACGAAGTACAAGGCGCAAGTTACAACCCTGTATGAATACCCAAAGTACCACTATAAATTCTTAATAGGGTACCTAAGGGTATTTCCGTATCTTCAAATTATTGTACCTTAATTCGAACATTGCGTTTTCTTGAAAACGAAATCAAATTTTTGGAATATCTTTCTATCTTCATAGTTAGATTCTTGTTAATGTTTAAAGTGCCGAATGAAATCCATGAAATGGATTCCTAGTGTGCTTTAAATGCATGTACGTAATTAACAAAACAAAATTTACAAATTAAAGATCTAGATAAACAATTTTGTGGTTGTGTGACATTGTGTTTATGCATTCTGTGTTTTTGTATACTCTGGGTATTCGTTATCCAAATCCTCATAGAATTTTTCTTATCTTCATATGAAGGATTCGTAGTAGGATATTCAAAAGGGTACTATTTAAATCCTTACTGGACTTCTACTTAGTAGTTAAGTTCCTTGGATTATAAAGTACTATTCCAAAGTTTAAGGGCAACATGTGTTGATAAAGTCAAATAGATTGGTCCGACAATCTAGTTAAATACATCCTACGTCGGTGTAGTTAAATGTTTTTCTTAGGAAGTAAAGTTAAATAGATCCTCCGTCGATCTAAAGTTAAATACATCCTACGTCGGTGTAGTTAAATGTTTTTCTTAGGTAGTAAAGTTAAATAGATCCTCCGTCGATCTAAAGTTAAATACATCCTACGTCGGTGTAGTTAAATGTTTCTCTTAGGTAGTAAAGTTAAATAGATCCTCCGTCGATCTAAAGTTAAATACATCCTACGTCGGTGTAGTTAAATGTTTCTCTTAGGTAGTAAAGTTAAATAGATCCTCCGTCGATCTAAAGTTAAATACATCCTACGTCGGTGTAGTTAAATGTTTCTCTTAGGTAGTAAAGTTAAATAGATCCTCCGTCGATCTAAAGTTAAATACATCCTACGTCGGTGTAGTTAAATGTTTCTCTTAGGTAGTAAAGTTAAATAGATCCTACGTCGATTTAAAGTTAAATAGATCCTCCGTCGATCTAAAGTTAAATACATCCTACGTCGGTGTAGTTAAATATTTCTCTTGGGTAGTTTAGCTGAAAAGATTGTTGTTTATCTAATCCTTTGGTGACCTTGTTAAAGAGACTCTATTGCAGTCAAGTTAATTCACCACAGGATTATTCGTTTGATTTTTCCCATACGCATTATGAAATGAACTGTGCGGACTGTGCAAGGAACTACGTAATTATGGAGGCCTACATAATTATGGAATTCAGTGCACAGAAACCACAGGAAGTTTTGTCATGTGTTAAGACCAACAGTGGCAAGAGTAACGATACGGGGAAAAGTCTTGGACTTCGACCAATGTCATTTATTCTCACACTTCCAAATTCTGATTTCAAGCACACACAGTTTCCTATGATAAGTCGTCATAAGAAACGTTCTTCTGTCAGTAGTTCAAAACTCCATGTTTTGTTACTACAAGGACTTCACTTTGAGAGTTGACATTTTCGCTAAGAATCCAAACATGGCCCAGAGTTCTACTTAGGATTCAAGGGGTTCATTCAAAGCGAAAACATCACCGTCGTCCCCACAAGTTTCTCCTAAAATTTAATTTCGGGACGAAATTTCCTAAAGTAGGGGAGACTGTAACACCTGTGTCACTCCAACCATCAAACAAACGCCAAACCAATGAAATATAGTATTTCATGCTTGGGATTTGTAAAAATATGTGTATCGTTTACACATATCAATTCTTGTTCGATTTCAAGCTTTAAATCGCTTTCTGGAGGGTTATACGCGCTCTGATGTGTAGATATAACCAGTTTAATCCAACAAACATTCCGGAATAGTGAAATAGGCTTAACATACCTTAAATAACCTTTACATAACTTATATATAAGTTTTGGAAGGTTTGGTGTGGTGAAATCAAGTTTAATCGCTTACAGGGACTAAAGTTGACAAACTGCGAAAGTATGCCAATTTGAACTGTAACAGACCTTCCGGAGCATGACCATAAGTTAAACATACCATAAATATCCTTCACATAGCTTAGAAATAGGCTTTGAGGTGTTCGGTATGCTAAAATAAACTTTTGTGTCATTCAGGGACTAAAAGCGTCAAAAAGTGCACAAGTTTGCATTTTTACGCGTATCTTACGTTCTGAATACATCCGGACCTCCAAAAATTTATGTGAGCATGACTATATTATATTTTAGTGTTCGCCTTAAGAAAAATCCATTCGTCGCGTCATTTGGATCGTTTTTCGCGCTTATGCGCATTCCGTCGTAATTAAGCGAACATCGCGTTCGTACGGCCAAACGAACCGACATCCGAGATATTTTTGAGCACATTTTAAGTTCCCTATATTTTAACTTCATTTTAGAGCTTTGAAATGGGGTTAACGGGCCTTAAACGTGTCGAAAATGGCCTAAATACAGTTCAGGGACCAAAAGTGTAATTCTGCCGAAATAGTGCCTAGCGGTGCGCTACACTTTAAGCGTAGCGGTGCGCTAGGGGTCTGCAGACCAGATGCAGAGTACCAAACAGCCTGTTTGCAGCAGTTTAACCCACAACCACAAGTTCCTAATTGCTTAGTCATGAAGATAAGGATCACTTTTAGGCACCATAAGGTTCCGACAAGTGTACGGCCTTGATCGTTTCCCCTTTTCCAAGAAACGATCTCAACGGTTACCCGAATACTATAAATACCCCAACACCCCAATGCAAAACTTACAAGAATTCTGATTTTGAGAGCTCTAAGTTGAAACCATTGTTTCATACCTGAGTTCTTGAAGTCGGGATTAGCATTCGGGGACCCTGGGTTAGTATTCTTTCGTTCTTTTCCTTATTTTTACTGCTTTTCGAGTCCGAAAGTCAAACTTTGTTTGACTTTCAGCGTTGACCAGTAATGGTCAATGCGAAGTTCGTTTGAACTTCGCAACGTGAGTGTAATCACGTTGGTCATAGTCCTTTGGGACTATGCCCACTGATTACCACGTTGTCTAGAGTCGTAGGGTAGGCGATCTGATAAATCGCCTATACCTTCGAACTCGACCCATTTGGTCGATCATTAGGATCCGACCAAATACATTAGGTGGCCATAGTAGGTAGGGAATAACCTTCCGAGGTTATACCCTATGGTCACTTCGTTTAAGTAGTTGTATGATAGGTAGTTTATATGCCTTAGGTAAATTACCAGGATACCCTTTTCATGTATAATTGGTAATTTAGCATATGTAACCTAAAATTTTGCCACATAACTGATTATGTAACATGTTTAGGCATATAACACTTGTCATAGGGCTGGTTAGGCGTTCCGAACGCGTTTTACGCGAACGACGCGTTAAAGTAGCATAAGCTTCCTAAACGGGTCGTAATGGGTCGATAAGTCTTAGGTTAAGTTTCATTTAGTATGTAGGCTTTGTTAAACCATATCATATGAGTTCCTACACTCATTTGGTTTACAAACCCTAATGCTACCCAATCTTCCGATTTAGGTCCGGTTAATTAACATAGTTACCTATTTAGGTGCCGGTTGATTTCCGTGATCTCTAGCTTTGCTTGGTGATTATCTTTAGACATCTGAGCAATCTCAAGTGAGTACATAGACCCCTCTTTTACTGTTTTCCAAACTGTTTTGGGGTGGAACACATGTGCCTACTTGTTACTTTCATGCTTTCCGTTTTCACATCATATACTTCCTATGTTCATTAGTACATTATAGTACATGATTTCATTACATTTCATACTAGGTGTGCCATTGTGTGCATTACTTAGTACATTGTTTTACATTACATCACATGCTACGTATGTCTATTGTTGCATACTTAGTACAGGTCGCATGCTACGTATGTATGTTGTTGCATACTTAGTACAGTTCACATGCTATGTATGTTCAATCGTTGCATTGTTCTTCATACTTAGTACATTTGTTATTCATCACATACTTACATTTTGGATGCATATTACATGATTTACATTGATCATGCATTTACTACACAAAACATAACTTTGATTTAAACCAAGTTTTACTTCAATATTATGTTCTTGTGCATATGGTTTAGTTGATACATTTCACTAGCCATACATATCATTTTGGTTACACATTACATGGTTTACATCTTGACATAACATTTTGACATATTATTCAATACTTTTGGCAATTGGTTTAAACATAGACATCTTACATTGTTTGGTTTGGTTTGAGTAAGTGATTAAGTAACGAGGCATGTGTAATATGATACAAGCATGGTGGATACGCCGCTGGTACTTCCTATATATAAGTGTTTGTATTGTATTACATATTGTAGCGTTATTTGAATCATTTCAGGTTGAGACATAGAACATTTTATACAAATAACATATTTTTCACAAGACATTGATTTACAAACAACTTATCTAATACAAACTCATTTTACATGGTTATTCATTTAACCATACATTATACATTATTTATACATATCATCTGATCTTATCGATTTCCAAATGATTTACAAAACAAAGCAAATAACAAGGTTCATGACTAAACATTTTCTCAAACATAAGTCATGAAACCTATTTTTTACAAAACCTATGTATCTCACCGGCATTTTTATGCTGACGTACCATATTTTCACATGTGTTTTTCAGGAACTGTTGCATAAGATGATCAAGATACACATAGGCAGACTTGGGCTTTAGTGACAATAAAAGATGCAAGACTAGTTAATTATGTGGTATTTTCCTTGTTTGTTAAGACATTGTAACACTTTTAATTAATAAAACGAAACTTCAATTGCCATGGATTTGAAACATTAATTCTGTTACAACACTCCCCGACGTTTCCGCCACGTTTTGTATGTTCCACGTGGTCGGGGTGTGACAAGAACGGTTCAGATCTGATGGATTTCTACACGTTTTTACATTGATTTTAACTAAATCTAAACATCTTTCAAATGTTTCAAACTTTTCTTCAACATTCTTAACTTTTCACTCAAAACCATTAGCATCTGGACTCGTTCGGATGTTCCACCCATTCTATTGTAAAACACTGAACTGAGAATGGATTCCTAACGAAGAGACGACCGATTCACGGGTTGAACAAGAAACTCCGTCAAGAACAGTTAAGACTGGTTGAACAGGGTGATTCCCGTCCGAGCGGATGAGTTGGACTTGGTGTGGTTTCCGTTGTTTGGCACGTTGTCATACCGTCTCGATAAAATCTTTTAACTTAGCTGATTTTAACAAGTTTTCCAAATGAACCAGTCACACGAATGAATAGCCATCCGATCGGATAGCCATCTGATCGAACGGCTGTGTCACACCCCCAAAATCCACCATGCGGAGTATCACCGCTTGGAGGCGTGACGTGACCAGGATCGAGCCACCAATCATATTGAACATCGTAATTAAGTAAATAAGACCAACTACAATATGATTGGTGACCAAAGCTAGTTAACCATGTTTAGTTTAAACAGCGGAAGCATAAAAGTAAATCCAAAAGCATAAGTCCATAGTTTATAAGTTAAAGTTCAAAACGCAAGTTTAATTAGTTCATACGGATTTAAATAATAAGCACGGAACATAACAGTCCGTACACCACAACGACTCCTTTCTCGTGCAAGCTCCAAGCGTTTAGCGACCTGTAAGGCATGTAACAACGAGTCAACAACAAAGTTGAGTGAGTTCACGTTTGGTTGTTTAGTTTTAAGTTGTTTCTGAAAAACGTGGTTTGACTTTTGTTGGCTTAATTGCCGTGGGGGTTACCCCGTAGTTGAAAGTATGTTTAACAAGTTCCTTTTTCATTACCCAAACCATAACCATAATCAGTGGGGGCTTTCCCCGTGTGAACTACTAGCCGGTATGATATCGACTACTACGCAAATAAGTTGTGCCCTATATCAGTGTCTATCATCACTGATAGTCTGCCATAGTCCATTAGTACACGCCCGTCCGACCGGCACGGTGTGAGGTTTGTTAAACCTAATAGCGCTATTAACTAATGACCCGCTCGCCATTGGCCTCGGCGATTAAGTCGATATAATGAAGAGGGACTTATTGATAGAGTTTTGTTTAGCTAGTTTTTAAGGTTGTTGTCCTACCCAAGGAGGACGAACGTACGTATTCTGCACAAGGGGATATGTAGATTTAGTTTTAAATTCTTAGGATTAATAATGGCATCCTACCCATGGAGGATGGCCGTACATATCTTCCCAAGGGGATATGTAGATTTAGTTTTAAATTCTTTAACCCATTCCCAAACCACCGGGAATCCCATGCCTTGTAGAAAGTGTGAACTCACCTCGGTTTGCTCGGTTAGATTCTCAAATATAGCTAACAGTCAAGGTCGGTCAATCACGTCCTAATATGATTACCAGTTAGTCATTTAGTGATTTTTAAATAGAGCACAAAGTTCCTACACGTATCTATCACATAACATGCATCACTTTAACGGTTCATGCCCATATAAACTTCCCATCCATTCCCCACTCATAAGCAAACATACAATAATGCACATAACACATATAACATGTTAGATCATTCACAGATAGCATACTCGACATTTAGCCCCGCAAATTACAACTTATGTCATTTCAGCAATAATATTCAAAACCGGGCTGTTTTCGGACCTTTTAATAAAATAGTTAACTTATTCCTAAAATTCCCAAATTTTTACAGAATGTCTTAAACGTTCCATATTTTATTGTGTAAAAATATCGGGGTCCAGTTTATTACTAATATTTTATAAAAATTCATTTTCCGGACTGAACTCAGATTTAACTTTTTCTGACCACAGCCAACGGAATAATTTATTTAAAATTCATCGAGCGTCCGATTTACAAAATTCTAGTGAGAGAATTACAAATACATCGGTGGTCATCTACAGTATAAGTTTCATGATTTAACTCTACACAGAACTCAAGTTATGACAGAAAACAAAACGCATATTTTCAGCAGAAAAATGCAGCTCTAGCTGCTATTACAAAATGACATTTTAAAAATAGTAAACAAAGTCCAAAAATTATGATTCCGGTGCCATTAGAACCGTATTTCATAATACATGACCCTAGACTTCAGAAAATACATTTTTCATTAAGTTACGGTTCTGTTACAGCCAACTGAAGTTGGCTGTAATTACCAAACAGCCTACTGTTTTCAGCTTTAAGCCTTCTAAAGTGTGTTCGATTGATTCCGTTAATCATGTTTAGTG